>JAWJVD010000214.1:0-130000 GCA_038048745.1 Coluber constrictor foxii
TTTCAAAAAAAAAAAAAAAAAAGCAGATTTTTTTTTTTAAAAAAAATTGCACTGAGCCAACAAACATTTTAACTCAGCATGGTATGATATGTCTCACCAGAATTTAAATGCCAGCTGTACTAGTCACTGGCAGACATCATAAGCCTTGTATAATAAAAAAATAAGTTTCTGCATTTGGCGTCTTCCACCTGTTCTAGCTTTATACCTTTTTTTTTTTCTTATTTGCTTTCCCAAGACAATTCTTAAAATAAGTGTTTCGCATCTTGGAATTGAATGGACTGGCCTGGCCTGGCCTGGACTAGACTAGACTAGAAAATATGGAATGGAATAGAATAGAATAGAATAGAATAGAATAGAATAGAATAGAATAGAATAGAATAGAATAGAATAGAATAGAATAGAATAGAAAATATGGACTGGACTAGACTGGACTGGACTGGACTGGACTGGAATGGAATGGAATGGAATGGAATGGAATGGAATAGAATAAAAAATATGGAATGGAATGGAATGGAAGGGAAGGGAAGGGAAGGGAAGGGAAGGGAAGAGAAGAGAAGAGAAGAGAAGAAGAGAAGAGAAGAGAAGAGAAGAGAGAAGAGAAGAGAAGAGAAGAGAAGAGAAGAGAAGAGAAGAGAAATATGGAATGGAATGGAATGGAATGGAATGGAATAGAATAGAATAGAATAGAATAGAATAGAATAGAATAGAATAGAATAGAATAGAATAGAATAGAATAGATAGAATAGAATAGAATAGAAAATATGGAATGGAATGGAATGGAATGGAATGGAATGGAATGGAATGGAATAGAATAGAATAGAATAGAATAGAATAGAATAGAATAGAATAGAATAGAATAGAATAGAATAGAATAGAAGGAATGAAATGGAATAGAATAGAATAGAAAATATGGAATGGAATGGAATGGAATAGAAAATATGGAATGGAATGGAATGGAATGGAATAGAAAATATGCAATGGAATGGAATGGAATGGAATGGAATGGAATAGAATAGAATAGAATAGAATAGAATAGAATAGAATAGAATAGATAGAATAGAATAGAATAGAATAGAATAGAATAGAATAGAATAGAATAGAATAACAGAGCTGGAAGGGTCCTTGAAGGTCTTCTAGTCCCAACCCCCTGCTTAGGCAGGAAACCCTACACCACTTCAGACAAATGGTTTTCCAGTCAGTTTTTGAAAATCTCTAGTGATGGAGCACCCATATCTTCTAAAGGCGAGCTGTTCCATTGGTTGATTCCTCTTACTATTCGGCAATTTCTCCTTTCTAGGTTGTTCCTCTCCTTTCATCCATTGTTTCTTGTCTTCCTTTTTGGTGCTTTGGAATATAGTTTGACCCCCTTGTCTTTGTGGCAGCCGCTCAAATATCAGAAGACTGCTGTCATGTCACCCATAGTCCTTCTTTTCATTAGACTAGACATACTCAATTCCTGTAACCGTTCTTCTTACGTTTTAGCCTTCAGCCCCCTAGTTTCATCTGTTTTACCCTCCAGCCTCCTAGTCCTTCTGTATTACGGTTTTAATTTCTCCCTCTTTGTTCCCCATATGCTCAGCAACAGAGTAGGAGCATCTGAGATCGGATTTATTTCCAGAACCAAATAAACCACAGCATCTCCACTTTCCTGGTGGCAACATAATTTAGCAGATTGCTAAATCTGCTTCTTCTGAACATTGTTTTCTTGTAAGCAGGGTAAGAAAGATAGGAAAGGAGAAGGGAAGGGGAGAAAGGAGAAAGGGATATTTTATCCGATTTCATGTAAACAACTTTTCAAGCCAGGGGGAAAAAAGAAAAAAGCTGGCAAATCGAACAGGAAGAAACAAAATCTGGTTTTTTTGCAGTGCGTTCTTCGAATATTGACGGTGAAAACGTGTTAAAGGAGCGGAATAAGAGGGGAAGAGAAGCACCCATTTTAGCAAACTGCACCGATTCAGGGACCTACTTTAGTTCTTCTCAGTGGTGGGATTCAAATAATTTAACAACCGGTTCCCTGCCCTAATGATCGGCTGGGTGGGAGTGGCCATGGTGGGCGTGGCCATGGGTATGACAGGCAGCACTTGGCCTCCTGCATCCCCTGGGGTCAAAAATGGGCTGTGGGCAGGGTGCTACTCTCCCGTGCCCCATTTTGGGCCTAGTAGGCCTCTCTGCAGCCTCCTGGGAGTGAAAACGGGTGGTGGGGGGCGCACCTTCTCCCCGTGCCCCATTTTGGGCCTAGGAGGCTTCCCTGCGAGCCAAAATGAGGCATGTGGCGACTCCTGGACGGGGCGGAGAGGGGAGGGGCCAGGCAGCAATTTTACTACCAGTTGGCCCAAACTGTCCCGAACCGGCTGAATCCCACCAGTGGTTCTTTTCCATTTACTTATAATTTGGAATTATTCATTCCGTTTTCTCTCTCAGACCCCTTAGTCTTTTATACATAATTTTGAGATCCACCGTGCTCATTACATGGGACGTTGTATCTCAAATTTGCTGTAAATCGTTCGGATTCGCAGCCAATAAAACAACATTTTCAGCATAGAAAAGTGCACATTTTAAAGTGCCCAATCACCATACGTTAAAATCAACACCAACATTCCTTATGCATTCATCCATATTTATATTAATCAGCCAAGAGGATATCACAGTTTCCTTTTTTACTCCATTTTCAATGCGGAACCATTATCTAAGCAATCCATTTATTCTCTTCAATTTTTCACTTCTATCATATATTGCATTCTAATTCACACAGAAACTTACATAATGCAAGCCCGTAACATATATTTTTTCCTTCTCTGCTCCAAGAGATTTCCCCATCCTCTCTCCTTACACAGGCAGTCCTTATTTTACAATAATTCATTTAGTGACCTTTCAAAGTTACAACGGCATTTTAAAAAAGTGACTTATGGCCATTTTTCACACTTATGACGGTCCCAGCATCTCCATGGTGATCAAAATCCATACCAGGGGTGAAATCCAGCAGGTTCTGACAGGTTCTGGAGAACTGGTAGCAGAAATTTTGAGCAATTCAGAAAACCGGTAGCAGAAATTTTGAGTAGTTCGGAGAACCGGCAAATACTACCTCTGGTTGGCCCCAGAGTGGGGTGGGAATGGAGATTTTTCAGTATCCTTCCCCTGGAGTGGGGTGGGAATGGAGACTTTGCAGTATCCTTTCCTGCCACACGCACCAAGCTACGCCCACCAAGCCACACCATGCCCACCAAGCCACGCCCACAGAACCGGTTAGTAAAAGAAATTGGATTTCATCACTGATCCAAACACTTGGCAACTGGCTCGTATTTATGACGGTTGCAGTCTTCTGAGATCATGTGACCCACCCCCCCTTTTACGACCTTCTGACAAGCAAAGTCGATGAAGAAGCCAGATTCACTTAGTAAAAGCTTTTACTCACTTAACAACTGAAGCGATTTACGTGACAACTGTGGCGTGGAAGATCGTAAAATGGAGCAAAACTCCCTTCACCAGCCATGTTGCTATGTCTTGCCTGGCTCAGTTGTGGCTGTAAGCGTGGAACATGTTCATAAATCACCTTTTCCAGTGCCGTGGTAGTTTTTGAACTACGTGGTAGTTTTCAATTGCTAAATGAACTTTTGTAAGTCAAAGTCTACCCATAACTATTTTACTACTTGTAAGCCACACAGATTCACCTTGTAGAGGAGAGGGACAGCATTAAAAAAATGAATGAATAAATGAATAAATCAAAAATAAATCTTGTTTCTTTTTCTTCTATATCCATTTTTCTCCAATATTCTCATTTATGACTACAAAAAAGCGTAGCCTTCAAATCTTCATTGATTTCTTCACCAATTCTCTCATTTTGTTTCAACATCAACACCTCAGAACAAATGTGCTTCTCAGGTTTGCACTTGTTCCTTTGCCGTTCCTTCTTTTGTTTGCCTCTTGCTTAAAGCCTGTATTTGAAATAAATAAAGCTTTTTTTCTTTTCTTTTCAAAGACGTTACCCACAAAGCTATTATCATCCCCATTCATTCTCAAGTCCCTGAATGGCCCAATTGCTTTAATTTTAAACTCCCTCATCTTGTTCTTTACTCATTCGTTCATGTCAGGCAGCAGGATAACTTTTCTCCTCAGTAAAATTCATTCTGAATGTTGCACAATTTTCCCCCAAACTCATATTTGATTCTTCTATTATCTATTCGCAAGAGGATCACTTAGAATTATCCATCAACAGTAGAGGTGTAGAAACGCAGAAAACTCATGGCAGAAAAAGACCCAGTCATCCATTGAGTCTGCCCTCTGCTTTTTTAAAAATTTGTTTATTTTTGTTTTGTTTTTAATTTATTTATTATTTATTTTATTCATTTTTTTATTTATTTATGTGATTCATATGCCGCCATTCTCCCCAAGGACTCAGGGCGGCTTACAAAAACAATCATAAATACAAATCACAATAAACACAATTAAAACACATTAAAATCCATTAAAATCATTCTAAAAAAGGCTATATAACCCCACAATCGTAATGTTCTTTAAACAGCCATGTCTTTAATCCCTGGCGAAAGGACAGGAGGTCGGGGGCCATCCTGAGGTCGGTGAAAAGACTATTCCAGAGGGTCGGGGCTCCGACAGAAAAAGCCCTCCCACTGGCGGCTGCCAGCCGACATTGCTTGGCTGACGGCACCCGGAGGAGGCCCACTCTATGGGAGCGCACTGGATGGTGGGAGGAAGGCAGGAGGTGGTCCTGTAAGTACCCCAGGCCTAAGCCATGTAGGGCTTTATAGGTTAAAACCAGCACCTTGAAACGAACCCAGAGAACAACCGGTAGCCAGTGCAGCCTGCGCAGGAGAGGTGTAACACGGGAGTAACGAGAAGCCCCTGTAACTACCCACGCGGCCTCATTCTGGACTAACTGGAGTCTTCAGATATTAACTAGCTGGACGCCCATGCTTCACTCCGAAATTATGTGCTTGGGCTTGATAAATTGACACTTACAGCCTGAAACTTAATGTAGAATGAGTAACCCCGTAGCATCAGGTGAAGAGTTGGACTAGGAGATCTTCAAGTCCCTTGCAGCCTTTTGATTCTACGATTTACTGTAAAATTGTTAAATAAGAGAAGGGTCTAGAGCAGTGGTGAAATCCAATTTCTTTTTACTACCGGTTCTGTGGGCATGGTTTGGTGGACGTGGCTTGGTGGGCGTGGCAGGGGAAGGATATTGCAAAATCTCCATTCCCACCCCATTCTGGGGCCAGCCAGAGGTGGTATTTGCTTGTTCTCCGAACTACTCAAAATTTCTGCTACCAATTCTCCAGAACTTGTCAGAACCTGCTGAATTTCATCCCTGGTCTAGAGTATTGTAGGGGAGCTGGTTTCAATGTGGCAAATGAATTTCTTCTTTCTCTGAGAATTTTTCTTCTTTTATTATCAATATGATCTCCAGCTGCATCATGTCTGCTATCATGTTCCTTTTCTTAACGGTGCCGAGAATAATCTGCTTCTTAATCAAGGCTCATAAGCTAAAATGACAATCCAATAATTGGAAATCTTTAAAAAGAAAAAGAGAAAAAGACCAAAGTGTATCCATTGTTAATGATCTGAAGGGATCCGTCTGTTGTTAACGATCCGAACAGATTTGGAGAGAATCTGGTGCCCGACCAGTTTGCCTGGAGTCCAACCGATGGCATCACCAATATGAAGATGGGATACATCTGACTGAGGTTATGAAGGTTACGGAGATTGTAATTTAACCCATCTGGGAACAGTAGGAACAAGGCATAAAGATAACGGCAGAAGCAATTAACAAAATGTCGAACTGGGGGAAATGTGAAGAGTGCCAAGCTTAATAAGTCAACGGCAGTTGCAAAGGAAAAGAATAAGGGATAAGAATAATCTGTTTAACCAACCAACCCTTCATTATAATCATCTGGACTTTTGATTAATTATGGTACTTACTTACCTACCTCCCTATCTACCTATCTTTAACAGATCAACAGAGTTGGAAGGAACCTTTTAGGTCATCTAGTCCAACCCTCCGGTCAAACAGGAGACCCTACACCATTTCTGAAAAATGGCAGTCCAATCTCTTCTTGAAAGTCTCAAATGATGAAGCTCCCACAACTTCCGAAGGCAACTTCTGTTCCATGGGTTGATTGTTCTCACTGTCAGAAAGTTCCTCCTGATTTCTAGGTTGAATCTCTCCTTGGTCACTTTTCATGCATTATTCCTTGTCTGGCCTTTAAGTGCTTTGGAAAATAGCTTGACCCCCTCCTCTCTGTGGCAGCTCCTCAAATATTGGAAGACTGCTATCCTGTCATCCCTGGTCCTTCTCTTCACTAGACTAGCCATGCCCAGTTCCTGCAACCATTCTTCATATGTTTTAGCCTCCAGTCCCCTAAATCATCCTGGTTGCTCTTCTCTGCACTCTTTCTAGAGTCTCCACATCTTCTTTACAGTGTGGTGATCAAAACTGGATGCAGTACTCTAGGTGTGGTCTTACTAGGGCTTTATAGAGTGGTATTAGTACCTCCCTTGATCCTGATTGTATCCCTCTGTTAATGCAATTTAGGATTGCATACCTACCTACCTACTTGCCTACTTATTTAAACAGAAAGCAACAGAAAAACAGAGTTGGAAGGGAAATTTGAGGTCTTCTAGTCCAACCTTCTGCAGAAGCAGGAGACTCTATACTGTTCTGGATAAAAGGCTGTACAGTTTCTTCTTAAAAGCCTCCAGTGATGAAGCAGCCACAACTTTTGGAGGCAAGTCTTTCCACTGGTTAATTGTTCTAACTGTCAGGAAAATTCTCCTTAGTTCTAAGTTGCTTCTCTCCTTGATTAGTTTCCACCCGTTGCTTCTTGTCCTGCCTTTAGGTGTTTTGGGGGTTGACTCCCTCTTCTTTGTGGCAGCCCCTCAAATATTTGAATACTGCTATCATGTCACCCCTAGTTCTTCTTTTCACTAGACTGATACTGGGTATAGAATAGAATAGAATAGAATAGAATAGAATAGAATAGAATAGAATAGAATAGAATAGAATAGAATGGAATGGAATGGAATGGAATGGAATGGAATGGAATGGAATAGAATAGAATAGAAAAAATGGAATGGAATGGAATGGAATGGAATGGAATGGAATAGAATAGAATAGAATAGAATAGAATAGAATAGAATAGAATAGAATAGAATAGAATAGAATAGAATAGAATAGAATAGAAAATGGAATGGAATGGAATAGAAAATATGGAAGGGAAGGGAAGGGAAGGGAAGGGAAGGGAAGGGAAGGGAAGGGAAGGGAAGGGAAGAGAAGAGAAGAGAAGAGAAGAGAAGAGAAGAGAAGAGAAGAGAAGAGAAGAGAAGAGAAGAGAAGAGAAGAGAAGAGAAGAGAAGAGAAGAGAAGAGAAGAGAAGATATGGAATGGAGAATAGAATAGAATTGTTTCTCAGTACAGAAACAATTATTACACTTGTACATGCACACACCATACATAAATATATGCATAAGGTTTACTCACGGCTATCTGTGTGTAAGCTTAAACCAAGTTTCTTTAGTCTGTTGCTTTCTATATCCATATTTATTCCCCATTAATCATAGAACCTTCAAAGTAGTTCTTCAAACAGACGCCATATAATCATATGTCAGAGTTGCTTTAGAAGAGTCATCTGCAAATTGCTGGTTAAGATGACCTCTGATATACCTTCCATCTCTGGAATTGCTGATTTTCTGATAATCATGTTTCCAGATCTGCCACTATAGACGTTCAGAAGCAGAAGTATTCATTAAAACCCATCTAGTGGCTGAATAAAAAGGAATTACTGTAAGTACTTGTTTTTCTTTCCCAGATACATGCTATTTGTTTATCCCTGCATACTGAAACAAACAAGATTGGGGTTGTTGTTGTTGTTTTAAAAATCCAGATGGCCCAGATGAAAAGTTTTGTGCATTTGTTTATAATTGTTCTGAATTAAAGTTCTAGCTATCTTTAAAAAAAAAAGATGGACAAAGCTGATTTTGGCTGGTGTTCTTATACTGTATTTTTCTCTATTCTTATTCAGAAGTTGAACTTAGGGATAGTTTTTTTTTTAATTTTTAAGGAGGTTTTTTTTAAAAGTTGGTTTTTCCCTTAGTTTTTGTTTAAAGTTGGGCTTTTTTAAAAGATATTTTCCTTTTTTTCCCCCCCTTTGTAACTTATTTCTTTTCTGTTTTGTTTTACTACTTTGAAATCAATGTCAGCTAAAAAAAATCATATTTTTCCTTGTCTTGTGTAAGTTATTATTGTTATTAGTTGCAAAGTGGTGTCCGACCCATCATGACCCCATGGACAACGTTCCTCCAGGCCTTCCTGTCCTCTACCATCCTCTGGAGTCCATTTAAGCTCACGTCGATTCCCTCAGTGACTCCATCCAGCCACCTCGTTCTCTGCCGTCCCCTTCTTCTTTTGCCCTCAATCTTTCCCAGCATTAGGCTCTTCTCCAGTGAGTCCTTCCTTCTCATTTGGTGGCCAAAGTATTTGAGTTTCCTCTTCAGGATCTGGCCTTCTCAAGAGCAGTCAGGGTTGATCTCTTCTGGGACTGACCAGTTAGATGGCCTTGCAATCCAAGGGACTCGCAGGAGTCTTCTCCAGCACCAGAGTTCAAAGGCCTTCATTCTTTGGCACTCAGACTTTCTTATGGTCCAACTTTCACAGCCATACATTGCAACTGGGAAAACCAGAGCCTTGACTATACGCACTTTTGTTGGCAGGGTGATGTCTCTGCTTTTTAGTAAGCTATCTAGATTTGCCATAGCTTTCCTCCCCAGAGGCAAGTGTCTTTTAATTTCTTGATTGCAGTCCCCATCTGCGGTGATCTTAGAGCCCTATGTAAGTAGCAATAACAATAGCATTTAGATTTATATGCCACTTTACAGTGCTTTACAGCCCTCTCTAAGCGATTTACAGAGTCAGCCTCTTGCCCCCAACAATCTAGGTCCTCATTTTATCCACCTCGGAAGGATGGAAGGCTGAGTCAACCTTGAGCCTGGTGAGATTCGAACTGCCAAATTGTAGTCAGCCGGCAGTCAGCAGGAAGAGCTTGCAGTACTGCATTCTAACCACTGCACTACCGCGGCTCAAGTATTGGCCTCTAGATACATAGGTAGTTCTCGATTTATGACCACAATTGAACCCAAAATTTAGGTTGCTAAGTGAGTTTTGCCCCATTTTTCTTGCCACATTTGTTAACTGAATCACTATCGGTACAAGTTGCTCCTACTTGTAGCCCATTTCAAGGAATCTAATCTGAACTCTTTATTAGGGTTTGATTTTACTTTGTTGGGAATATCAAGGGTCCTATATGTACTTCCAAGGAGAATCAGATACTTCCAAACTGGGCAAATTAAAACCTGATATTTGTTTTTACCAGAAGCACACATGTAAATTTGATTAACTAGTGTGCAAAATTTTGTAGTCGAACAAGAAGTAATGCAGAATGATATTTTATTTTTAATAGTGGTTGATTAAATGCCTTAATAAATGAGCTGCACTTATTAATTATAACAGCTCTAGTAAGGATTATCCAGGTATATTACGCAGGTTTTTGAAACTCTTTTTACTTTGCCTGTGGATCAGATAATTACAGCTGGAGATTTTAATCAACTTTTAGATACCTTACTATAACATAATACATCCTCCTCCTTCCCCTTAATTTAATTCTCATACATGGAAAGTATTGCAAACTTATATATCAGAGTTTATTTGTTGGAGGCACAGCAACTCTTAAATTATTCACAAGAAGAATGTATTCTTCCCCTTTAAAAATTTGGCCTTGATTAAACTGTTTTTACCAATCTTAAATATTAGTTGAAAGGAGAAATACATATAAAGTCAGGACAATTCCTCTATCAGATCATAACCCAATTGCACCAGTAATCACTACAGGTATTTCTGTACTGTATAATGTCACTGTATACATCCTAGTTTGCTAAGATGTATGCAATGACATTATTATAAAAATATTTGTTTTCCATAATGTAGATGCAATAAAAATTTGGGGGGCGGGAGAAAGAGAGAGAGAGAGAGAGACAGAGACAGAGACAGAGACAGAGACAGAGAGATAGAGAGACAATATATATAGAGAGAGAGAGAGACAGAGAAAGAGAGAAAGAGAGACAGGGAAACAGAGAGAGACAGAAACAGAGAGACAGAGAGAGAGAGACAGGGAAACAGAGAGAGACAGAGACAGAGACAGAGAGATAGAGAGACAATATATATATATATATATATATATAGAGAGAGAGAGAGAGAGAGAGAAAGAGAGACAGGGAAACAGAGAGAGACAGAGACAGAGACAGAGAGACAGAGAGAGAGAGAGAGAGACAGGGAAACAGAGAGAGACAGAGACAGAGACAGAGAGACAGAATAAGAGAGGTAAAAAGAGAGAGACAGAGAGACAAACAGAGAGAAAGAGAGACAGACAGAGACAGAAACAGACAAAGAGAGGGGGAGAGAGACATGATAGACAGGTAGATGATAAATAGATGATAGATAGGCTGGCAGGCAGACAGTGCAATGACTCCCCCAGACATTTCCCCAGTTATCTCTCCAGATGTCACCTCTGAGGAAGATGATTTGGTCCCAGGCACACCTGGAGGGTAGTTGGTCAATGGCTCCAAGCAGCCATCTGACAGAGGTTTGGCTGAAGCACAGCTGCAAGCAGGGCAGCCCTGAGGCATCAGGTGGGGAAAGGGATGAGGAAGAGGAACTGCCTTCTGCACCTGATCCAAGAACACAGAGTGCAGAGAAAAGGCAGGAGCAGAGAAGGTCAGCCAGATTACTCGCAAGGAGGCAGCCTTGCCCTTGATGGGCTGTACCAAAAGTTGGCTATTTAGCACAAGAGACAGATAGAGACAATGCTGGCAAGGCATTGTTTTCTTGCTGTGTGTTCTTGCCTTGAAGTTTAGATTGTGGCTCTTCAGCTCCTTGCCTTCCCTTGCCTTGCCTTCATTTCATTTTCATTTTTTCATTTTATTAGATTTATATACCACCCTACTCCCGAAGGGTGGTGATCAGCCAGAGAGATAAAACACGCAAATTACAAAATTTAAAAGACAATGTAAAACCCATTAAATAATTTGGCCCAGAACAATTGAAAACACCCCCAATGTTTTAAAACCCATTTTAAAAAATTCAGCTGAAAGGGAAGTTAAGCCAGGCCAGCCTGTTGAAATAAATAGGTCATGAGAGCACGATGGAAAGTGCGTAAATCCAGGATCTTCCGTATCTCCGGGGGGGCGCTCATTCCAGATAGCAGGTGCCCCCACAGAGAAGGCTCTCCCCCTGGGAGCCGCCAGTCAACATTGTTTGGCCGACGGCACCCTGAGGAGCCCCTCTCTATGTGAGCGTACTGGCCGGTAAGAGGCTACTGGTGGCAGAAGGCGATCGCGTAAATACCCAGGTCCTAAGCCATGGAGAGCTCTAAAGGTGGTGACCAAAACCTTGAAGCATACCCAGAAGATCACCGGGAGCCAGTGCATCTCGCGCAGGAGAGGTGTCACATGGGAACGCCATGTCGCTCCCATAACCACCTGGAGTCTCCGGGTGCTCCTCAAGGGGAGCCCCATGTAGAGAGCATTACAGTAGTCCAGGCGGGAGTCCTTGCCTTGCCTTGCCCATACAAAAATGGACATACACATACAAAAATGGAGCCCCTAGTTTGCCCATGTAACACAACTCTATTGTGTGAAATGTGTTGGCTTCCAGTTTCTTTCCAGGTACGATTCAAAGTCCTCATTTTTAAAGCCCTATATGGCACAGGGCCAGGTTATCTGAACAACCACCTTTCCCTCAGGACATTGATTCATCCTACCAAGTCAGACAGGGTGGGCATGCTCCTAGCCCCTTCCTCTAAATACTGCCACCCGATAGGAGCCAGGAAGGGTACTTTCTCTGTGCCAGCCTCCGCCCTGTGGAACTCTTTGCCACATGAACTTCAGCAGGCCTCCACTCTTCTAGCCTTCTATGAAGCTTGGATTTTCCTCCAAGTGCTGGGATAAAATTAGATTAGATGATCAGAAATTTGACTTGGCACCAGGATTTGTTGTTGTTATTATTATTTTTAATGTTTCTAATATGTTTTGTTTTATAGTTTTAATACAGCTTTGCATGTTGTTTGAACGTGTGTGTGGAAGGTACCCAGAGTTGGTTATAAGATGGGCAGCTATATAAATGTTTTAAGTAAAGAAATAAAACCAGCATATATATTGCGTGACTTGATATTTCATGAGGAGATTTTTTTTTTTTAAATGGAACATAAAACTGAGGAACCTTTGAGTACATATGCAAGAAGGCCTCCATCGGAATGATGTAATACTTTAATAAGTGCTAACTGGGAATTTCAATTCCTTTATGCATTTGATACAGAATATTTACTGAATTGCACAAGGCAAAAATACTGGGAATCGAGGGTAAGGCCTAGAAAAATACTGAGCTCTAAAAACTTTTACAACATTTAGATATTATTTTTGCTCTCAAGTATGTTTGAGATAAAGTGTGCAGTGACTCATAAGTTCGTATTTTCTATACCAAAACGTATTGATAGGGAGAATCGTGATAAACTATCAATTAATCAATGAATTAGAATAAGTGTCAGATAAAACCTGGATAGCTCAGATAAGGAGCCTGGATAGCTCAGCAGACTAATGCATTGTAATTTAACTCCAGTTGTCTGCAATTAGTAAGTTCGAATCTCCCCAGGCTCAAGGTTGACTCAGCCTTCCATCCTTTCTAAGGTAGATAAATTGAGGACCCAGTTTGTGGGGGCAATAAGCTGACTTTGTAAAATATACAAAAGTATGAAGGCTATTGCTTAACGCATTGTAAGCCGCCCTGAGTCTTCGGAGAAGAGCGGCATATAAATCAAATTTAAAAAAAAAAGACCTTTATGTACAGGTAGTTCTTGATTTACTACGGTTCATTGAGTGATTGTTCGCAGTTACAACGGCACTGAAAATGGTGACTTATGACCATTTTTCACACTTACGACCATTGCAGTATCTCCATGGTCATGTGATCAGAATTCAGAGGCAATGTTAATGGCTTAAATTCTCCTATCAAGAGGAAAAATTATTTATTTATTTATTATTTATTTATTAATTAGATTTCTATACCGCCCTTCTCCTAGCGGACTCAGGGCGGTGAACAGCCAATTAAAAACCAATACAAAAAAGTTAAAAACATACTAAAACCAATATAAATTAGGCTGAGAGTATAAAACCGAATAAAACTCTAAAAAATTTAAAAATTTTAAAAATAGAAGGGATCAGGCAAGTCCGGCAAGTTGGAAGAGATGAGTCTTCAGAGCCCGACGAAAAGTCCAGAGGTCAGCAATTGTTCTCAGTTCTGGAGGAAGATCGTTCCAGAATTACTTAAACAAATTGAGTTAGCAAATAAGGAGCTGGTTAGAAGAGATGTTAATGTTTAAAATAGAACTTAAGCGGAATTTTTCTTACTGGGCATGACAGATGGCAAATATGACAATAACGTAACCCATTTAATATTGCATATACTTACCGTGGCAAGATTAGCATTTGCTCAGAAATGGAAGTGTAAAGAAATACCCTCAGAAGAAGAAGTAATACACAAAATTTACAGCTGTGCAGAGATGGACAGACTCACTTTAGAACTCAAAGACAAAAGTGAATCAACATACTATGAAGTCTGGAATAAATTTTATAATTGGTTAGATAAGAGGAAGAATGCCAAAAACAAGGGATAACGAATGTCTGGAAATGTATATATCAATGTTTATTAATATATCAAGGTATATTGAATGTGTGAATGTAATATAGGTTTATTAAATATATGTATAGCTGTTTAGGAAGTAAAATACTGCATACTTGATATATAATGAAATAGGAGATATGTAAATTTGTAGATAGATTAAGGAATATGTTGCTTATTAACTTGAATTTGATCCAAATGTTAGAAACCAGAGACATTGTTAAAACCATTGTTTTAAAACTAATAAAATATTATTATTATTATTATTATTATTATTATTATTATTATTATTATTATTATTATTATTATTATTATTATTATTATTATTTATTGAATTTGTCTACCGCCCTTCTCCCTGGGGACTCAGGGTGGTGAACAGCCGAAATTAAAATACATACAATATAAAAGTTAAGATAACTAAAATAAATTAAATCAAATGGCCTCCCCAATTTAAAACCCCATATCTGTACAATTTAAAAAACTAACCCATAAAAACCTATTTAGGCTAGGCCGGCTTACTAGAACAAAAAAGTCTTCAGGGCCTTACGGAAAGTACGGAGGTCCCGGATCAGTTGTATTCCGGGAGGTAGCTAATAATAATAATAATAATAATAATAATAATAATAATACCCAAATACCCAAAGGGCTACCCCGCTATTTAGAAATTCTAAATTTACCAGACTTGAACATTTTGACTCTACAAAAAACCACCTTACTCGGAACGGTTTATATCCTCCGACGATACCTTAACATTTCCTAGGTCCTTGGTTAGGACTCGAGCTGCTGAGCTTTTAACCAGCCTCAAAGGCTGTGAATCTCACTACAGATTAAAATAATAATAATAATAATAATAATAATAATAATAATAATAATAATAATAATAATAATAATAATAATAAATTACATCCTTCGACGATACCTTAACAGTTCCTAGATCCTTGCTTAGGACTCGAGCTGCTGAGCTTTTAACCAGACTCAAAGGCTGTGAATCTCACTACAGATTAAATAATAATAATAATAATAATAATAATAATAATAATAATAAAATTATGAGGCTTGGCAACTGACTCATATTTATGAAGATTGTGATATTCCGGGTTCACTTGTAACCGTGAGACAAGCAAAGTCAATGGGGAAGTCAGATTTGCTTAACAACGGCAGGAATTCGTTTAACGACTGTGGCAGGAAAGATCATAAAATGGGGCAAAACTCATATAACAACTGTCTTGCTTAAGCAACAGAAATTTTGGGCTCAGTTATGGTTGTAAGTCGAGGACTGTCTAGATACCGTGTTTCCCTGAAAATAAGACCTAACTGGAAAATTAGCTCTAGTATGATTTTTCAAGATGTTTGTAATATAAGCCCTACCCAAAAATAAGCCCCGTCAACCAGATGGATGCATCTAGTACCGTATTTTCCTGAAAATAAGATCTAACCAGAAAATAAGCCCTAGTGCATCTTTTGGAGCAAAAATTAAATAAGACCCAGTCTTATTTTGGGGGGAAACATGGTAGTATTTTGTTTTGTTTGAATATATGTAAAATTACATGTTGTATTTTTGCAATAATTATTCCTGGGATAATTTTCTTCAAATATAGATTACTTATCTAAGATCAAAACCCGTATAAATAGATGGTTAAAAGCCTCCTGAGTGTATATTTTTTAAAAAAAATATATAAAGTGATTTATTAGTTCAATAATTAATACCTGTTATCAAAAGGACAACCCTAAATTATCTAAATTATGGTTGTCAGATGATTACGGAAGGGTTAATTTTCCTGATTTTCAATCATATCACTAGGAGAATATTTAGTGTTTTTATTGAAAGGAAATAATTAAGCCAGGAAATCATTATGGGCACAATTAGAAAGCTATTATGCGAGCCATCTAATAATATTCAGGGGCCTTGGCGCCATGTTTTAGCAAAAAATGTTATTTCGTGTCCTGCATTAAAAGCAGTAAGACATATAGTGAAGATGTTGAGGTGACGATTATTACTTTTATTCACCTCAAAACCTAATCTCTGAGACAATCCCAGCTTGAAAATTGCTCATCTGGAGAGTGTAAATAAGTCATTACGCCAAGTAAATTATTGCAAGAGGGATTTGGATTGCCTCAAACTGTTAAATTACAGTAAAAATTTCCCTGTCTAGTCATGTCTGCCTCTAGGGGGCAGTGCTCAACTCCATAAAATCACGTGAAGCAGTGGTGGGTTGCTCCCGATTCTGTCCGGTAGTAAAAGCGGCAGGAGGCTCCTCCCACCCTCCCAGATGTCATAATGGACAATCTGTGCATGTGCAGAAGCTTCTGTGCATGTGCACACATGCTCCTGTTGCGAACAGGTAGTAAAGATAAGTAGAACCCACCCCTGGATATGAAGTGTTAATACCATTTTATAATGCCTTGGTAAGGCCACACTTGGAATACTGCATTCAGCTTTGGTCACCACGATGTAAAAAAGATGTGGAGACTCTAGAAAGAGTGCAGAGAAGAACAACGAAGATGATTGGGGGACTGGAGGGTGAAACATATGAAGAACGGTTGCAGGAACCAGACATGTCTAGTCTAGTGAAAAGAAGGACCAGGGGAGACATGATAGCAATCTTCCAATATCTCCGGGGCTTCCACAAAGAAGAGGGAGTCAAGCTATTTTCCAAAGCATCAGAAGGCAGGACAAGGAGCAATGGGTGGAAACTAATCAAGGAGAGAAGCAACTTAGAACTAAAGAGGAATTTCCTGACAGTGAGAACAATTAATCAGTGGAACAACTTGTCTCCAGAAGTTGTGAATGCTGCAACACTGGGAGTTTTTAAGAAGATGTTGGATAACCATTTGTCTGAAGTGGTGTAGGGTTTCCTGCCTAAGCAGGGGGTTGGACTAGAAGACCTCCAAGATCCCTTCCAATTCTGTTATTCTATTATATTTATTTCTTAGCCGAGAGACCCAGCATTGTCCGAAGAGACTTCCATGGACATGAGGCCCACAGGATTATAGATGGAACACAGAACACTGTTACCTTCCCAATGAAGTGGTACCTGTTTATCTACTTGCATTTGCATGCTTTCGAACTCCTAGGTGAACAGGAGCTGGAGCAAGAACAGGAGCTCACCCCATCATGTGGCGCCTGGGTCTCCAACCCCGGCTGTCAGTTTTCCAACTGAAAACCACAATGTGTTCCATCGCTGAGCTATTGTGCCCCCTTAAATTACAGTAAAATCAGTTAAAAATGATTGGATTCTCAGTTTGGTTACCAAGGTGGTCAGATTATAGAGGCCAAATTCTATGGAGAATGGTATGAGAATAAAAGGGTTTGAGTTGACAAAGCAGAAGATATTCGACAACCATCTTCAGATATTTAAGGATTCGTCACACACTTCTTTTTGCAGTTGCAAAGTTCAAATTGGAAACTAATGGACCGAAACTCTTTTCTGGTTCAGAGAATCATACCACCTGTATGATTAAGAGAGTATTAGAAGGTATTCCTAATTGTTAGGAAGCATTTCTAAGGGACTGGAAATTAGATTATGAGGAGGTATTTCCAAATTCTTAGGAAGTATTTCTAAGGGATTAGAAATTAGATTATTAGGAAATATTTCCTCATTGTTAGGAAGTATTTCTAAGGGATTAGAAATTAGATTATTAGGAAGTATTTCCTAATTGTTAGGAAGTATTTCTAAGGGATTCGAAATTAGATTATTAGGAGGTATTTCCTAATTGTTAGGAAGTATTTCTAAGGGATTAGAAATTAGATTATTAGGAAGTATTTCCTAATTGTTAGGAAACATTTCTAAGGGATTCGAAATTAGATTATTAGGAGGTATTTCCTAATTGTTAGGAAGTATTTCTAAGGGATTAGAAATTAGATTATGAGGAGGTATTTCCTAATTGTTAGGAAGTATTTCTAAGGGATTAGAAATTAGATTATGAGGAGGTATTTCCTAATCGTACAGGCACTCCTCCACTTACAACCATTGTCCGGGAAGTCACAAAAGTTGATCACATGACTCAAGAACGTCATAAATAGAAGTTCATTGCCAAGCATCAGAGTATTGATCATGTGACCACAGGGATGACGCAATGGTCATAAGTGTGAGAAATGGCCATAGGTCACTTGTTTTTCAACGCCATTGTAACTCTGAATAGTCACTAAATGAACTGTTATAAGTCAAGGACTACCTGTTCCCAGTGGTGGGATTCAACAGCTCCTGAACAAAGAGAACTGGTTCGGTGACGTCATATCATCACCGCTACTGGTTCGGCCGAACCCGGAGGAACCCACCACTGAATCGGTTCTCCCGAAGTGGTGCAAACTGGCTGAGTCCTACCACTGCCTGTACCCGTCCATTTTATTTAAGAAGAACTAAAAAGCTATCGCAGTTGGTTTTGATTTCTTTCCAGACAATTAGCAACTTTTTACCTTGTTAGATGAAGCAAAATTGTACTGACAGGTTTGCTAGTCTCTGATTTCTCCCTTAACCCTGATATATGGCAACGATCCAACTCTTAGGAGATTCAAAACCGGGCGCTTGTATTGGGTTAATTGTATTAATGAAATCAGCATCTGCATTTTGATAGAGGAATATATTTTATACAAGCCAACCCATAACCATGTTAAGAAGGAAAAAAAAAATCAAACGAAAGTGCATGCTACATTAATTCTCCTCCCATAATTTCTCTCCCATAAACAAATGCCGTAGTGACAAAAACATATGCTAATACAGAAATTATAACTTTTAGACTCATACCTGCCAAGATGGATGGAGCTTCAAAATAAACATTTCTACCTGTCAGAAATGCCCAGCATAAATCAGCCATTAAAAAGATTCACATTTGAACCCATTTGGAGTGTATTTATTTGTTTATTGGATTTCTGTGCTGCCCATCTCGCTAATGGAGTGACTCTGAGCAGCTTGTACTTAAAAAAAAAAAAATAAACCATCAAAAAGAATTACAATAGAATAAAAAAGTTAAAAATTACACTTACAATGAAAAGCCAAGACGATGGGGCTTTCTGGGGATCAAATTCTCAACGAGAGTTGTACCCAAAAAATGCCCTGATGTTTTTCTTTCTTTCTTTCTTTCTTTCTTTCTTTCTTTCTTTCTTTCTTTCTTTCTTTCTTTCTTTCTTTCTTTCTTTCTTTCTTTTTTTTCTTCCTTCCTTCCTTCCTTCCTCCCTCCCTCCCTCTCTCCCTCTCTCCCTCTCTTTCTTCTCTTTCCTTCCTTCCTTCCTTCCTTCCTTCCTCCCTCCCTCCCTCCCTCCCTCCCTCTCTCCCTCTCTCCCTCTCTTTCTTCTCTTTCCTTCCTTCCTTCCTTCCTTCCTTCCTTCCTTCCTTCCTTCCTTCCTTCCTTCCTTCCTTCCTTCCTTCCATCCATCTTCCTTCTTCCCTTCCCCTCCCTTCCTTTTGTCTTCCCTTTCCTTTCTTTCCCCGTGCCCTCTTCCATCTATCTATCTATCTATCTATCTATCTATCTATCTATCTATCTATCTTCCTTCTATCTTCCTTCCTTCTATCTACCTTCCTTCCTTCCCCTTCCTTCTGTCTTCCCTTCCCTTTCTTCCCCTCCATACCCCTCTCCTAGGAAAATGAGATATTTTAGGAAATATTAAAAGGGCAGAATATATCCCCTAAAAGGGAAGCAAAAACGCAACCCCCCCACCCCTTTTGTCAATGGACCATTAAGGCCTGGGTCAGTCTACTCTACGTAACAAAGATCAACCTCCTTCAGGCAGAGCCATAGTAGGAATTGCCCAAAGCCCTTTCATTACATCATCACCCAGCAAGAGTCAACCAAGCCTGGGACACAGACAACCTACAAAGTTACCCCTGCATGGCCCCATGGGAGTCTGACAACCAATCAGAACACAAGCTCAAATTTAAAGCTCAACAGAGGGTATAAATCTCTCCCTCCCTCCCTCCCTCCCTCCCTCCCTCCCTCCTATGTGCTTTTTTCACCCAGGACCTCAAATCACGTGGTCCTGTCCACCATTAAACCATCTTTCCAAGCAGTCGCCATGTTTCCAGTGTCTTTCTCCCCACTTGGAACTGAACCCAGATGGACATTTCTTCCAACATCAGTTTTTTTACAATGCCGAGGACTGTCTGTATTTGTAGTTTTGTTCTGGTGGGACAGGGTACACTCAAAAAAACAAAACAAAAAACCTTTGGTGTGGAACATTGGACTGGGATTATTTCATTCGAAGTGCAAACCTTCTTTTTTTATTTCCAAATCCTTTACTGCAATCTGCCTCCTTGCTTCATATCAGAAGTTGAAGTGCCCTGTTCCAGAAACGTATACTGCTCATTAAAGATTCGATTTCTGTTAAAGAACTTATATCTGTGGCTAGCCGGGATCCAATTAGCTTTCTCACATAATAAAATGGATTTTCTGCGTGTCAACACTGACCTGCATTTCCTGACCTTTCAGCTGCCTCCTGATTGGCAAAAGAATGGAGACTTTACTCAGGCAACAAATTTCACGCCCTCCTGTTTAATTGCCCTTTTTTATGACATAGCCCCCGTTAATGCTGACAAAGACAGCACTTCTTTTCCCCCAATAATTCATCCTGAAATTGGAATTTCTCCCTCCCTCCCAAAAAAGTTGCCTCAGAAGGTCAGCTCGAAAGAGAAGTTAACTTATGCTTTTCAAACTTATTGTCGTGCATTTACAGATCTCACTTGCACATTTGCATGCTAGCTAAATTGAACTTCAAATCATGTACGAAGAAGAACGGTTGCAGGAATTGAGTGTGTCTAGTTTAATGAAAAGGAGGAGTAGGGGAGACATGATAGCAGTGTTCCACCATCTCAGGGGTTGCTACAAAGAAAAGCCTGGATAGCTCAGCAGATTAATGCATTGTAATTAACTCCAGCAATTACTGTAAGTTCGAATCTTAACCAGGCTCAAGGTTGACTCAGCCTTCCATCCTTTCTAAGGTAGGTCAATTGAGGACCCAGTTTGTGGGGGCAATAAGCTGACTTTGTATAAAATATACAAAAGTATGAAGGCTATTGCTTAACGCATTGTAAGCCGCCCTGAGTCTCCGGAGAAGGGTGGCATATAAATCAATTCTTTTTAAAAAAGGAGTCAAGTTATTCTCCAAAGCACCTGAATGCAGGACAGGAAATAACGGATGGAAACTCATCAAGGAGAGAACTAACTTAGAAGTAAGGAGATATTTCCTGACAGTGAGGGCAATTAACCAGTGGAACCATTTGCCACCAGAGGTGGTGGGTGCTTCAACACTGGAGGTTTTTAAGAGATTGGACCACTATCTCTAGGGGGTTGGATTAGAAGACTTCCAAGGTCCCTTTTAGCCCTATGATTCTATAAGGCAGGAGAAAGAGAGAGGAGGAGGAGGAGGAGGAGGAGAGGGAAGGAAGGAAGGAAGGAAGGAAGGAAGGAAGGAAGGAAGGAAGGAAGGAAGGAAGGAAGGAAGGAAGGAAGGAAGGAAGGAAGGAAGGAAGGAAGGAAGGAAGGAAGGAAGGAAGGAAGGAAGTTGACCTCTTCTCCAAAGCATCAGAAGGCAGGACAAGAAACAATGGATGGAAACTGAACAAGGAGAGAAGCCATCTAAAACTAAGGAGAAATGTCCTGACAATAATTACAATTAACCAGTGGAATGTCTTGCCATCAGAAGCTGTGAGTGCTCCATCACTGGATGTTTTTAAGAAGAGATTGGACGGCCACTTGTCTGAAATGATGTAGGGTTTCCTTCCTAAGCGGGAGGTTGGATCTCGAAGACCTGCAAAATTCTTCCCAACTCTGTTATTCTGTTATTTTGCTTGATTTATTCTGGGTGAATACGAATTCAGGGAGGTATATGTTACAAACACATCTGAATGGGCTCAGACAAGACACTACCTGCCATTGTGAATAAAAAGAGCTTAAAATAACTCTTTTGTTTCCACGATTACTGAATAAACAAATCTTCAGATTTAATTAACGAACAGCATCAGGAGACCATGTTAGCATGCCTCGGAAAATGTTTTGCAAGTATCAAAGTGCTGGTTTGATTCATAGCAAGGAAAAGGAACATCAGCCAGGCAATTTAAAAAAAACAAAATGGGCTGCTTATTTTGATCTCATTAAAACTTCACACGGATTTTGTTGCATTGAGAAGATGGTGTTCGAAAGTCATCATACAAGACGGCCCACACGAAAGGGGGAAACTCCAACTGGAATATTTTGGAACTTGTGGTGAGCTCCTTGGCAGAATTGGGGTTCTTCGGGGCTCTAAAGAATTGAAACCTAAAAAACAACTTGCTCGTTCTATGGTTTGAGAGAAATTAAGTCAAAATAGTTGTTGGATTTTTGATACTTTCCATGGGGATTTTTAGTGACAGATTTTATTTTCCTGGGCTCCAAGATCACTGCAGATGGGGACTGCAGCCAAGAAATTAAAAGAAGCTGTGGAGGAAAGCTATGGCAAACCTAAATGGCATACTAAAAAGCAGAGACATCAACCTGCCAGCAAAAGTGCATATAGTCAAGGCTATGGTTTTCCCAGTTGCAATGTATGGCTGTGAAAGTTGGACCATAAGAAAGGCTGAGTGCCAAAGAATGGAGGCCTTTGAACTCTGGTGCTGGAGAAGACTCCTGAGAGTCCCTTGGACTGCAAGGTGATCCAACCGGTCAGTCCTAGAGATCAACCCTGACTGTTCTTTAGAAGGCCAGATCCTGAAGAGGAAATTCAAAATACTTTAGCCACCTAATGAGAAGGAAGGACTCAGTGGAGAAGAGCCTAATGCTGGGAACGATTGAGGGCAAAGGTAGAAGGGGATGACAGAGAACGAGGTGGCTGGATGGAGTCACTGAAGCAGTTGGCGTGAGCTTAAATGGATTCCAGAGGCTGGTAGAGGACAGGAAGGCCTGGAGGAAAGTTGTCCATAGGGTTGCGATGGGTTGGACATGACTTCGCAACTAACAACAACAACACAATAAAAAAAAAGATGGCACAGACACAAGTTGTTTGACTGCAAGGCGATGCAATCAGTCAATCTTTTTTTTTTTATTGAAAAAGTTTTACAATAAAAAAATTTTTCCCCCTTTTTTCACCCCTACCCCCTCCCCCACCCTCCCATCCCCCCAACCTCCCCCCAACCCCACCCCCTCCCTCCCCATCCCACCCCTGACTTCCGCTACACATTTCTTAAAAAAGGAAAACAGCAAAAAGTTATAACAACAAGAAAAGCAAATACTATTATATATTCAATTCTAAATTGAGAGGAAGATAAAAGAAAGAAAGAAAAGAATTAAAAAAAATGAAAAAATAAAATAAAATAAAATAATACCAAAAAAAGCCCATAAGCATAGATATTTATCTAAAATTAACAATATTATAATAAGAAAAACACCAGAAAAAATAGCCATTATAATACTTAACCCGATTTAAAGACAGAAAAAAAAAAGAAAAATAAAAAAAAACATTACTAACATTACTAATCATATGCCATACTCAGTCACTCCAAAATTATATAACTTACTTATTCATATTAGATAATGCCGCATAGTTTGATCCGAACTACTCCCCCTAATTCAAGAACACAAAAATCCTCCCTTCTAAGAAAAAAACATAAAACATACAATATAATATGATTATACATATATTGTTATAATTTTCCATAGCTTGAATTACAATCTTCTCTTCCTCCTGATTGAAGTTAATTCTTCTTTCTTCACCTATGTCCAATTCCAATACTCTTCATCTTCTATCTGCCCCCATCAGTAAAACGAAACATACCACATAAACCCCCTGTGTGACTTTATATAGATAACATCCAACCACGAAGATATTCACTCCTCTAGGTAGGGTCATGCAATCAGTCAATCTTAAAGGAAAGGCACCTTGACTGTTTTTTGGAAGGATGGATACTGAAGCTGAAGCTCAAATACTTTGGCCATCGAATGCGAAGAGAGGATTCCTTGGAGAAGACCCAGATGTTGGGAAAGACTGAAGGTCATAAGAGAAGGGGACAGCAAAGGAGGAGGTGGTTAGATAGGGTCATCAACGCAGTGATGATGAATTTGAGCAAACTCCGGAAGACAGCAGAGGACAAGGGAGTCTGGCATGCTGTGGTTCATGGGGCTGAGAAGAGTCAGACATGACTTAGTAATTGAACAACAACAGCAGCAGCAGCAGCAGGTACATTATATGTGGTACCTTATTCAATAGTGGTAACTATGAGAGAGACCTTGGAGTCCTAGTGGACAACCATTTAAATATGAGCCAGCCGTGTGCAGCAGCTGCCAAAAAAGCCAACACAGTCTTAGGCTGCATAAACAGAGGGATAGAATCAAGATCATGTGAAGTGTTAATACCACTTTATAATGCATTGGTAAGGCCACACTTGGAATTCTGCATTCAGTTTTGGTCGCCAAGATGTAAAAAAGATGTGGAGACTCTAGAAAGAGTGCAGAGAAGGGCAACAAAGAGGATTAGGGGACTCGAGGGTAAAACATAAGAAGAATGCAGGAACTGGGTATGTCTAGTTTAATGAAAAGAAGGACTGGGGAGACATGATAGTAGTCTTCCAATATGTCAGGAGTTGCCACAAAGAAGAGGGAGTCAAGCTATTCTCCAAAGCACCTGAGGGGAGGACAAGAAGCAGCGGGTGGAAACTAATCAAGGAGAGAAGCAACTTAGAACTAAGGAGAAATTTCCAGACAGAACAATTAATCAATGGAACAACTTGCCTCCAGAAGTGTTGTAGTCCGCCAGCAGCTTGAGGAGTTGGCAGTGGAGTCGGACAGTGAGAAGGCTGGAGAGGACAATGGGTCAGTCATGGAGTGAGGGCAAGGCTCGAATGAGGACTCTGCATCGGAGGCAGAGATGAGGCCAGGGCCATCTGGAAGCAATGCGCGGACTCCAGAGCCTCCAGAAGCGGATAGTAGAGAGTCAGAGGAACAGGAGGAGCCTGTTCCTAGTGCACACATGCAAACAGTTGCCAGAAGACAAGAGCAGCTAAAGCAAAAAGGATGACTCAAGAGTAAGGCCAGGAGATGATTGGCCCCTCCCAGAAGGCTTAAAAAGAGCAGCAAAGGCTCTTGGGATCTTTGTAGGAAAGCAAAGTTGCTACATTTGTTTCTTGTTGGTGTTGTGGGGTTTTGCCAAGAAAAGCCTTTGGCAGGGTTCCAAAGAAGACCAATGTTTGTGATAAGGCCGAAGGACTGTTTATGAAGGATTTGTTTTGGACTTAATTTGGACTAAGCTGAGAATGAAGTAATTCTCAGCTGTTCTAATAAAATATGTTTGTTTAGGACTGATTGTGTCTGGTAATAACTACTTGGGCCTAGGCCACAACAAGAAGTTGTAAATGCTCCAACCTTTTTAAGAAGAGATTGGATAACCATTTGTCTGAAGTGCTGTAGGGTTTCCTGCTTAAGCAGGGGGTTGGACTAGAAGACCTCCAGGGTCCCTTCCAACTCTGTTATTCTAGTCTAACAACAAAATAGTATAATCCCATAACCAGATTAACCAAGCTGTGGGAATCCTACTTGTGTATGTGCTTGAGTGCATTACAAAAAAATATCTGAAATTCCAGATTACAGACATAGAGATACTGGCAAGTTGAAATTTGAGAGCAAAGGAATTTCATTTCTGGTTGGTTTTGATTTTCCAAACATTCTTCAGGGGTTTTTTTCCCCCCTCTTGCATGATATGAAGGACAGGGAAGATAGTCGCTGCAGGATTTGAGTGCCTTCAAACTGGCCGAGGCAGAATTAACAAGCAAATGGCCTTCCGCTATTGATATCTGCGTGTGTCAGATCTCCTTGTTTATAGGTGAAATGTTCCCTCATCCATTAAGCAAATAACAATAGCTGTGGAATGAAAATGAGCAGCCAGGTGTATAATATTTCATTATCTGCCATTCATCTCTCCCTTGGCTATTGATTTTGCCAATTACGTCTGCCGGTTCCCTTCTACCGCCTTCCCTGGGTCGTGTCCTTCTCTCCGTTGCCTGGTGCAAGACTTTCCTTTAGAATTTCAAATTCATTAAACTTTAGCCAAGACAAGAAGGGATGGAGGGGGAGGAGGGACCTACCTCCAATCCGCCCCCCTCCTCCTCTGTTTCCATAGCAATATGGACAACTACTTTCTGATGATTGTGAGGACCAGGTGATATTGCATAAGGAAATCATGCAGTTGTGCAAATGACAGCAAAAGAATACCAAGGGGGGGGAGGAGGAGGAGGAGGAAGAAGAAGAAGGGGAGGGGGAAGGGGAAGGGGAAGGGGAAGGGGAAGGGGAAGAAGGAGAAGGAGAAGGAGAAGGAGAAGGAGAAGGAGAAGGAGAAGGAGAAGGAGAAGGAGAAGGAGGAGAAGAAGAAGAAGAAGAAGAAGAAGAAGAAGAAGAAGAAGAAGAAGAAGAAGAAGAAGAAGAAGAAGAAGAAGAAGAAGAAGAAGAAGAAGAAGAAGAAGAAGAAGAAGAAGAAGAAGAAGAAGAAGAAGAAGAAGAAGAAGAGATGAGGAGGAGGAGAGCCATTTGTGCAGGAAGATATAGGAACTACTACCTTGGACAGGAAATTGGATTAGAAGATCTCCAAGACCCCTTCCAGCCCTATCATTCTAG
Organism: Coluber constrictor foxii; assembly: GCA_038048745.1. Taxonomy (NCBI): domain Eukaryota; kingdom Metazoa; phylum Chordata; class Lepidosauria; order Squamata; family Colubridae; genus Coluber; species Coluber constrictor. The sequence continues at coordinate 26,306 of JAWJVD010000214.1, forward strand.
GATTCTATGGAAGTGCAAACTAATTACCTCAGTTTGACAGTGTGAGTGAACAGTGATCCAACTTGGCTACTTTTATTGACAGAAAAATGGTAAGTCCATGGTATAGAATGCCAAAGCAGATCTATTGATCATCCACAACCATAGTGTGGAGTCATACATAGGCAATATTGTTCATCGATGTTGATGCTCACTAAAGATAACACATATGTCAGATTACACCCATCTAAGAACCTACGTCAACCTCACTCTTTCAAGACAGTAAAATCCTACTACATGGTTTTCTCTCTGTCTACCTCATTGTATCTATCACACATAATATCTTAGGCCAGTGATGGCTAACCTTTTTGCCATCGTGTGCCAAAAGTGTGGGGAGCGTGGGGGGGGGGGTCGCATGTGTGTGTGCCCACACCCATAATTCAATGCCCCCCTGCGCCTGCATCCCCACCGCTTTTGGCACACGATGGCATGGTGGGTCCAATATGCCTGTTTTTCATCCTCCCCAGGCTCCAGGGGCTTTCCTGAAGCCTGGGGTGGGCAAAAACAGCCTTCCCCACTGCCCCAGAGGTCCTCCGGAGGCTGGAAACAGCCCATTTCCTGACTTCCGGTGGGCCTGGAAGGCCCGAAAATTGGCTGACGCTCTAGAGCTGAACTAGGGCAATGCTCGTGTGCCCATAGTTATGCCTCCGCATGCCACCTGTGGCACCCGTGCCATAGGTTTACCATCACGGTCTTAGGCTAACCTGCCCACAGAAACATTGCGAAGCTAAAATTGGAAAGCACCTCCTCCTGATGAGTTGTGTTGGGGTTCCTGGAGAAAGATGCAAGTTTGATAAAGGCTCAGGTGCAGAAAGTATAAGCATTAACACTATTAATTAGTGTTAAATGTCAAACTAGTATTAGTAAAGAGATGACGACCCAGAGAGATGCAATTTAGAGAGAAAGGAAGTTCATCCTTGGACATCCTTTTCAGCTGAAAAACCCGTCGCTCTTAGCTACTTCAAACCCAGTTATTCCTATTTATTCAAATGTCAGCCACTCGTCAGCCACAGGACGCCCTACAAGTTCCTGAGAAGGGCATTAATCACTGAGTGGGATCCTGAAGTTCTCTAAATTAAAAGCAAATATGATGAGGGTCAGATGGTGAAATGATACGTTTCTATGATTAGACGCCTAGGTAGACTCTTGTTTACCAAAAACAAGACTTTGGCTGTATCTTTCATTAATTGTTTAAGATTTTGTCCAGTGTTCCCCGTAGCTACCTATGTGTCAGCCGTGGAGGTCGTCATTTTCTTGAATTCTTCAGGGCTGCCACATTTAGGGCTTTGGGAAACTGGGAGAGGGGGATTGCATGGAGTTGCAGGGATACCTACCCATAATAACATTTCTTTCTCAGAGTGTCAAGGACATTTGGCCTGCACCTGGAGTGGCATGACTGGGAGGCACCTCCAGTTGGGACGGTGCATTGATTGGACCATGTGATGGACATGTGGGTGCAGGAGAAGGGTCTTGGGTTTTCTGTTGGGTGGGAAAAACCTGGAAGCTTTCAGATTTGGGTTTTCCCAGATGTGCCAATATGACATCTCAAATAAAATGGAACTTTGAGGAACTGCTGGTATTGGAGTTTTCTTTTGTTGAGGATGTTACTTGGAATTTTGACACTATGGTTGTGAAAGTTGGACCTTCAAAAAGCAAGACAGGAAGAAAGTCAATTCATTTGAGCTGTCATGCTGGAGAAGGCTCCTGCATATTTCTCGGACAGAAAAGATGACTAACAAGCAATACTGGAGCGCACAACACCAGATGTGTCACTGGAAGGCAAAAATCACAAAACTGTGTCTCACTTATTTTGGCCATGTCATGTGGGGGAATTCACTGGAGAAAGCAATTAAGTTTGGAAGAGTTAGTGGTAAAAGGAAACCAGGCTGTCAAAGAACATGGTGAATGGACACCATCAAAGCGGACACCAGCCAGAACATAGAACAACTCAAAGACGTAATGCAAGTTTGGAAGATGTGGAGAGACCTGGCCAAGAGTCGGACATTATTGAATAGTTGGAAGCTAATCAAGGAGAGGAGCAACATAGAATTAAGGAGACATTTCCTAACAGTGAGAATAATTAACCAGTGGAATGAGTTGCCTCAAATGTTTTGGGTGCTCCATCACTGGGAGGCTTTTAAGAAGAGACTGGATGGCCACTTTTCTGGAATGGTATAGAGCAGGGGTGTCAAACTCATGTCATCATGATGTATTGCAACTTTTTTCCCGTTCGCTAAACTGGGCATGGGCATGGCTAGTGCATGATGCATCCGGCCCATGGGCCATGAGTTTGACACCCCTGGTATAGAGTCTCCTACTTGAGCAGAGGGTTGGACTAGAAGACCTCCAAGGTCCCTTCCAACTCTCCTCCTCCTCCTCCTCCTCCTCCTCCTCCTCCTCCCCCTCCTCCTCCTTTATCATCATGTCCATCCATGGGCGGCTCAATTCTAGCAGTCCTTTCCAAAGTCATTGCATCCTCACAAATGCCAAAGACTGGGGTTCAAATAACACCCCTGTAGATTTCTAGAAGAACTAATTTGTCAAATTGGATTCAGCAACGTGACATAGAGCCATGGCGGTGCAGTGATTAGAATGCAGTATCACAGGGCTAATTCTGCCCACATCCAGGAGTTCAATCCTCACCAGCTGAAGGTTGACTCAGCCTTCCATCCTTCTGAGGTGGGTAAAATGAGGGTCCCAGATTGTTGGGGGCAACAGGCTGTAAACCCCTTAGAGAGAGCTGTAAAGCACTGTGAAGTGGTATATAAGTCTAAGTGCTATTGTACTGCTATAGACCTGAATGATGTTGACAAATGTCCAGCTTTCTTTGTTAGACATCTACAGCCCCAGGTCCTTTTGATTGGTGTTGAGAGTTAGATTTGGAAAAAAAAATGATCTTCCTAAAGCTGTATATGAAACAAAAAAAAATCTGCTCTGTAAAAAGAGAGAGAAAGCATTTAAGTATTAGAGAATAAAAAGTATGCACTGGGGAAATATGGATCACAAAGTGAGCCATTGGAGAAATTGGTATGAAAGTGTTTCTCACTTAATTACTTCAACAGCTAGGAGCATTAGGGAAGCTGCGTAGAAAAAAAAATATGTTAGGAAAAGTCTTGAATATAAACAGATGCAGATTTTGGCGTAAAAGCATCTATGGAAACCCCAGTTGTTTCCCAATACAAGAGTAGGACTGATAAATATTGATCCATTCATTTTGTAAATGGAAATCACATTCACTCAATCCATTTTGGAGGCAAGGGGTACCTGTTTACATTATGGAGGTCGTGGTGATTTATTTATTTATTGGTTTGATTTATATGCCACCCTTCTCCGGAGACTCAGGGCGGCTTACAATGTGTTAAGCAATAGCCTTCATATTTTTGTATATACCTGCTTAGTAGGGCTTTTGGCCCCTCTTAAGCGGTGTTCTTTTTTTATACAAAGTTAGCTTATTGCCACCCGCAATCCGGGTCCTCATTTTACCTACCTTGGAAGGATGGAAGGCTGATTGAACCTTGAGCCTGGTGTGATTTGAACTCGCAGTAATTGCAGGCAGCTGGCAGCTAAATGCTATTTAACAGCACTTTAGTCTGCTGCACCACCAAGGCTCTTGATAATTCTAGTTCAACAGCACTGATGACATTACCTAGTTTGGTAATGAGATGTCTGCAAAAAAACAACCAAGCGCAGAGAGTAGCAAGGACCCCAATGAAATACTAGTGATTGGATTTTTGTGCTTTGGTTTTGCAGTGATCTCGTGATCTCTGAGATCGCTGATGGCTCAAATAGAATAAAATCAGATTAAAATCAGCAATGAGATCATAACAAAAATATTCTACAATTCTATGATTCTACAATTTTACCATATTTTACAATATTTTACAATATTTTACAATTTTACAATTATTTTACAATTGTGCACAATTCAATTTATGCAGTCTAAATATGTCACTTTCTTGACCTTTCCACATGAATGCATACCTTGTCTATCTCTTCTCAGCCTAACTGCTCAGTGGCATTTGTCTGTTGACTGAGCCAGTATCCACATTTCCTGGAAAACTAGCTCGTAACTCCCACTTCATAAAAACATAACTCCCGCATTGACTTATCTTAGGATAGGTCATATCAATAATTCTTGCTGCAGTTTTAATGCTCTGGGATCCCTAAGGGCAGAAATCATGATGGATCACTGGTTTTTGTGCCCTCAAATATCTCCTACAGGCCCGTTTGCTGAGTAACTCTCCAGTAACATTCATCATTGGCTTTTTGCTAGTTAAGAGGCAAACTGAAGCTACATTACACTTTCTCTGAGTTCACTTTACATCTGCTTTACATCTTGCTAATGGGAGCGTGGAAATACTGGCACGAAATATCTGGAACTACAACTTGGGGTTTTAATGCAAATACACATTAAATATTTATGAAGAGTTCTCCAGTTAAACATTTTCTCTCTCTTCCTTCGCCCCCCCTCCCATCGTTGCTGCCTGATACTTTGACTGCTACTCCATGTTCCAGCAAGGATGGATCTATAAAAAGGGGACTATGGAATCAACAATTAAATAAACAGAACTATACAAAGCTGTACAATTTTCACAGCTTGTTTCTTATGACTGCCAGGGAAGAGTTTTCATTTAGGAGGTTTGGAGGTCTTATGTGCTGGCAAGGGCTCCTTGCTATGAATGTTAATATCCCTGGAAGATTAAAAATAATAATCTTTTGCACGTTTCAAAGCAGGGGATTTTATTGCCCAGCTCCGCTGATGAAATAAATGCCAAAGTGTTTGTTCAGTAAGAGTCAGATTGAATTCATAAGTCAGCGGAATGGCTGTAAACTGAGGCACACAATTGACTCTGAGGTGATTTGGTTTCATGAGCTGGACATAAAGCGAAGTTGTCTCCCCGTAATCGATGAACAAATCTGACTTGGAAATTAAGAACAGGGGAAGACAAGAAAAATAAATTTTGCATTACACCAGCAATGGCTTTTGTTTATCTGTGGCTTTCTCTCCCGCCCAGGGACGGGCTGCTGGGGGTTCACAGGGGTTCAGGAGAACCTCTAGCTAGGATTCTGTGCAGTTCAGAGAACCCCCCAAATCCCACTCCTGGCTGGCCCCACTCACCCCCGCTCTCCTCTCCCCTCTCAGGAGTCCCCACATGACCTGTTTTGGATGCAGGTAAGTGCAGGGAGCACACGGAGGCTCAGGGAGGGCAAAAAACGAGCCTACCGGAAGTTCAGGAAGACCAGAAATGGGCCTGTTTCCAGCCTCCAGAGCCTGGGGAGGGCAAAAACACCCCCCACACCGTGGTGCAGGAGGCTGGCTAGACCACACCCATGATGGCCACACCCACCCAGCAACCAGTCAGAGAACCTCTTGCTAAAAGTTTTGAAACCCACCCCTGCTCCCGCCAGAATACAGCTACACTTTGAGGATCACATAAGCAGAATACACATGAAGGAACCAAAAAAAAAAATTGAATTTTTTTTTTAAGAACACCCATTGCAGATCCTTTTTATCTTGGAAAACAAGGTTGTTTAGATGAACTTGTATTGTATACAACCCAGACTCCCTCTCTGATGGACATGGGCAGTTAAAACATATGAAATATAAATTTAAAAAATAAATAATTTTGTTTTAGCCATGATTCACCCTATTAGTCTTCACCCCGAAGAACCTCAGATAGCTCAACAGGCTAATAGCCTGTTATTAACATTCAGCTGTCCGCAATTATTGCAAGTTCGAGGCTCAAGGTTGACTCAGCCTTCCATCCTTTCTAAGGTAGGTCAATTGAGGACCCATTTTGTGGGGGCAATAAGCTGACTTTGTATAAAAAAATATACAAAAGTATGAAGGCTATTGCTTAATGCATTGTAAGCCACCCTGAGTCTCCGGAGAAAGGCGGCATATAAATCTAATTTTTTAAAAAGATGGGTTATCCCAATTCATTACTGTCAAGATCTACTGTATAGCAGAAGTTCTTTTTCATCCCTACCAAGAGCCACCAATTATTTTGTTACTGAGACAGAAAATAATTTTCCTGGAAATAAATAGAGGCGTTCTTCTTGAAAATAACTACCGTATTTTTCAGAGTATAAGACGCACCTTAGTTTTTGGGGAGAAAAATAAGAAAAAAGCTGATTGGCAGATGGAGCGGCCTCTCGGAATACCCCCAATCAGCTGTTCCCAGAGGTGAATTTTAGCAATAGGTTCCTTGGTTGTGAACTCTGTGCCTTGCTTTTTTTTTTTCTGCCTCTGAAACTTCTGAAACTCTGTTAAGAAAAAACTTTTTTTCCTGCCTCTGAAAGCCTCCGAAACAGCTTCAGAAAAGAAGCCTCTGAAGCTCTGTTTGGGGGCTTCTTTTCTGAAGCTTCATTTCTGATGCTATTTTCAGCCTCTGAGACCTCCATTTGAGAAGCTGAGTGGGGCTACATTCAGAGTATAAGACGCACCCAGATTTTCACCCTCTTTTTTGAGGGAAAAAGGTGCATCTTATACTCCAAAAAATGTGATATATACCAGAATTGGGTATGTCTAATTAATGAAAAGAAGGAGTAGGATGAAATGATAGCAGTGTTCCAATATCTCAATGGCTGTCCCAAAGAAGAGGTAGTCAAGCTATTCTCCAGAGCACCTGAGGGTGAGACAATAAACAACGGGTGGAAACTAATCAAGGAGAGAAACAACCTAGAACTGAGGAGAAATTTCCTGACAAAACAATTAATCAGTGGTACAACTTGCTTCCAAAAGTTGTAGATGCTCCACACATTGTAAATTTTTAAGAAGAGATTGGACAGCAGCCATTTGTCTGAAATGGTATAGGATTTCCTGCCTAAGTAGGGGTTAGACTAGAAGACCTCCAAGGTCCCTTCCAATTCTGTTATTCTAGTTTATTCTAGTCTAGTCTAGTCTAGTCTAGTCTAGTCTAGTCTAGTCTTACCTTTCCACCAAAGTGGTGCCTATTTATCTATTCACATTTTCATGCTTTTGAACTGCTAGGTTGGCAGGAGGTGAGGTGAGGATGGGAACTCACTCCGTTGTGTGGCAGGTCTCGAACATTTCCAGCCAACAAGTCCAGTGTCTTAACCATGGAGCCACCATGCTGCCCTACCAACAATAAGGCAAACTAACAATTTTCTGTTCTTTCATAACCCCCTAGATCAGATGCCTCAGTGGATTACTATATTTTACCGAAACGGCTGGGTCCGGCGGAATAAATTGCATAAACGTATTGCAACAGCAGACTATTATTTCTAAATAGAGCTATAAATTCCTTTTTCCTCTTTTATCTCTAATCAACCTTATAAATGAAAAGGAAATCATAACCGCATTTTTTTTTTCTCCCGAAGGATGGGGTTTGGTCTAGCAAGAGTTCATCTATTCCAGTATTTATCCACAACATTGGTTAACCACAGCCAGATGGCAGGTTTGATCATTCCAGATGGGAAATCATCCGTTTACATCTATACAAAATCTTCTGGATCCTGGCCACATGGCCATCTGCAAAGATGGTATTTTGAGTACTCTCATCTAAGCTGCAAAACTGCCCTGGGAAATAGATAATGCACAACATGGTTGGGATTTAAATAAAAAAAGAAAAGAAAAAATACGCAAAACTTAGAAAATCCAACAGGTTCTGCGTTGGTCTTAATTTTCTCTTCGTATGAAAAAAATAGCAAACACCTTGGCACTTATTTCGAATGTCGTGTTTCAACAACAATAACAGAAGTTGATAGAGGAATGAATCTAAATATAGTTTGCTCTTTTTAAGGTAAATAAATATACACAGAGAAGAGAGACTAAAAAATAAATCTTCTAAGGCCCAACAAATGGTCCGATGGAAAATTCGATTCTAGATGCAAATCATGATTTGTTGTGGTCCTCGTCCCGCAAAATGGTTAATATAAAGGTAGTCCTTGACTTACGACCACAACGGAGCCCAAAATATCCGTTTGCTAAGCAAGACAGTAGTTAAGTGAATTTTGCTCTGTTTTATTACCTTTCTGGCTACGCTTGTTAAGGGAATCCATTGTGGTTGTTTAGTTAGTAACATGGTTGATAAATTAATCTGGCTTCCCCATTGACTTTGCTTGTCAGAAGGTCACAAAGGGGATCACATGTCCCCGGGACACTGTGATCGTCATAAATCCATGTCAGTTGAAATTAGACTATAGAAATGCATCAGGGGTGGGCTTCAAATTTTTTTGCAAGGAGTTCTCTGCCCAGTTGCTGGATGGGTGTGTCTGTGGTGGGTGTGGCCTCCTGCACCATGGTACGGGGGGGCAATTTTACCCTCCCCGGGCTCTGGAGGCTTTCCTCGAGCCTCCAGGAGGGCGAAAACGGCCTCCCCAGGCTCCAGAGGCCCTCTGGAACTTGAATTTCCCAAACTTCCAGTAGGCCCATTTTTCACCCTCCCTGAGCCTCCATGCGTGCCCTGCATTTAACTGCTTCCAAAATGGGCCGTGTGGGGATTCCTGGGAGAGGTGGGGTGGGGTAGGTGGGGCCAGCCAGGAGTGGGATTTGGGGGTTCTCCAAACTGCACAGAATCTTAGTTAGAGGTTCTTCCGAACCCCTGCAAACCCTCAGCAGCCCACGCCTCAAATGCATATATTTTTGTCTCATCATATTATATCTGATAAATATTTATATATTTATTTACATCCCATTGTTGTTGTTGTTGTTGTTGTTGTTATTTTACACATAACTCAAGGCAGTGAACATATCCAACACATTTTCCTATCCCTATTTTCCCCACAATAATAACTCTGTGGTGAGAGTTGGGCTGAGAGAGAGAAAGAGATAGGTCCAAAGTCACTCAGCTGGTTTTTATGACTAAGATGGAACTAAAACTCCTGGTTTCCTGGTGATTGGCCCAAAAGTCACTCAGTTGGCTTTCATGGCTAAGGCAGGACTAAAACTCGCAGTCCCCTGATGATTGGCCCCACAAATCACCCAGTTGGCTTTCACGGCTAAGGCGGGACTAGAACTTACGGTCCCCTGATAATTGGCCCCACAAATTAGCCGGTTGGCTTTTGTAGCTAAAGCAGGACTAGAATTCACAGTCTCCTGGTTATTGGCCTAAAATCACCCTATCGGCTTTCATGCTTAAGGCAGAATTAGAATTCCCAGTCTCCAGCTTTTTAGGATAGTTCCTTAACCACTGGACCAAACTGGCTCTCCTGATTATCCAAATCATACTTCTTGTCTCACCTCTTTAAAACCATAAGCCCGACTAGGTGGCTTAGTGGCTAAGATGCTGAGCTTGTCGATCAGAAAGGTCAGCAGTTCAGCGGTTCAAATTCCTAGTACAGGTCTCCTGAATGAGCAGGGGTTGGACTAGATGACCCCCAAGGTCCCTTCCAACTCTTGTTACTGTTATAAAACCACCTTTGGCTGTAGATAGTGCACCCTGTTTTCTATACAACAATGAGAACCACTGGTGCTAGTAAAATGGCCACGAAAGCAATACATGCACCCAATAAAGCAAATGGACAGGAATAGATATTTTGGCTCATTTATCGCTTCCACATTTCAGAAGTTTCATGCATGGAGCCCACTTCTATCACTGCCTCCTTCGACCCAGACGTGGTGTTCATTATCATTATTAATTACTCCTTAATTAGTCTGGCCAGCAAGTTTCCATCCTCACAACGTTTTCAATTACCAGCCCTGATTCCAAATTGACATTCACAGCGAACATACCCGGACTATGAAAAGCGGGCCCCACATTGAAATCAAATGCATGATAAAACTCCTCATTTTCATTCAGTGGTATTTTAGGTTCTTGTTAAGCCGAGCTGCTGAGGTAATTTGTAACGTAATGACAGATTTAAATGGGGAGGCTTTAAAAGTTAATTCTAATTGATGCAAGCCGAGTGTGATTCTCTATTATGGTGTTTGTTAAGCAGAAAAAGCTAAATGCTGGAGAGGGCATTGGCAAAAACAAGGTCTGGGTCGGTACAGGTAGTCCTCGACGTATGACCACTGTTGAGCCCAAAATTTCCTTTGCTAAGTGACACAGTTGTTAAGTGAGTTTTGGCCCAATTTACAACTTTATTTAGAATGGAATGGAACAGGAACAGAACAGAATATTAATAGACTAGACTAGACTAGACTAGACTAGACTAGACTAGACTAGACTAGACTAGACTAGACTAGACTAGACTAGACTAGACTAGACTCGGGTAGAGTAGGGTAGGATAGGGCAGGGTAGGGTAAGGTAGGGAAGGGAAGGGTAAGGTAGGGTAGGGTAGGGTAGGGTAGGGTAGAGTGGAATAGAATGGAATGGAATGGAATGGAATGGAATGGAATGGAATGGAATGGAATGGAATGGAATGGAATAGAATAGAATAGAATAGAATAGAATAGAATAGAATAGAATAGAATAGAATAGAATAGAATAGAATAGAATAGAATAGAAGGGGAGAACAGGGGAGGGGAGGGGAGGGGAGGGGAGGGGAGAAGAGAAGAGAAGAGAAGAGAAGAGAAGAGAAGAGAAGAGAAGAGAAGAGAAGAGAAGAGAAGAGAAGAGAAGAGAAGAGAACACAACAGAACAGGGTAGAATACCTTTTACTGGCTGAGTACGAATGGACACACAAGGAATTTGTCACAATTGTTAAGTGAATCACTGCAATTGTTAGGTTAATAACATGGTGGTTAAAGATATCTGGCTTCCCCATTGACTTTGCTTGTCAGAAGGTCGCAACAGGGGGATCCCATGATCATTACGTGCAACCATCATAAATATGAGTCCATAGCCAATTGTGATCACATGACCATGGGTATGCCGTCATAAGTGTGAAAAACAGTCATGTCACTTGTTTTGGTGCCATTGTAACTTTGGATGATCACTAAGCAAGTGATTGTAAAGTCAAGGACTACCTATATTTAAAACGATGAAAGGAGAAACCTACAGGTCTTCAAAAGGCACCATCACACAAATTCCGCAACTACCATACTTGGGATACACTTCCAAGGTACAAGGATATGATGATGGTGTTTCCATAAACCATATTATCACAGGCGTATCAGTTTTTCAACATTATGGTTTGTGGTAGACACCACCAGCCCAGCTTCAAGTCTTCTTCGAGGTTTCCAGATACCAAATGGCCAAGAGAGGAAATAATTCATTTCCTTATTAATGGTTCCTTCTTCCTTTTTTCTTTCTTTTTCTTTTTCTGTTTCCAAATTTCTCAGCTTCAAGGGAATTTCTTCAGAAGAGACTTAAGGACATGTGTTAGGATATCGAATTTAGTAGCTGAAACGTTAAAAAGTGTACAATAGGCCAGAAGTCACAGTTGTAATTGATTAGTTAGAGGGAACTGACTCACACATGAGGCAATCTATGCTATGATTGGTTGCCGTAAGCATAAAGGGGGTGTTTCCCTTTTTTCCCGCCTTTTTCTCTTCAGTGTGTTCTGTATACCTTTTAATTTACCTCATGATGTTCCTGCTTATCTTTTGTTTGTTCTTACTGAATGATGACAAAGACTGCTGTAAATTTGAATATCAAATATACATATAAATATACATATATGACTACAACTTTGTGTTGTTGTCTCCAACGTCAACTGTTCAACTTCGGGACAGCTGCTATGCAATTCCTTGATAACTATATGCTGTCACTCAATTAATGCCAATGTTTGGGCATATGTTTCACTCAGTGGTGAAATCCAATTTTTTTTTACTAGTGGTTCTGTAGGTGTAGCTTGGTGGGCGTGGCAAGGGAAACATATTGCAAAATCTCCATTCCCACCCAACTCTGGAACCAGCCAGAGGTGGTATTTGCTGGTTCTCCGAACTACTCAAAATTTCCGCTACTGGTTCTCCAGAACTTGTCGGAACCGGATGGATTTCACCACTGTTTTCACTAATTTTGAGTACATTTTAAATATATATTTAAGTATTTTTACTACATTTGTTGTTACTGTCACTGTCTCCTGGTGATTGGCCCAAAATCACCCATCCGTCTTTCATGTGTAAGGCCGGACTAGAACTCACAGTCTCCTGATGATTGGCTCAAAGTCACTCAGGCACCTTTTATGCGTAAGGCAGGACTAGAACTCCCAGTCTTCTGGCGATTGGCCCAAAATCACCCAGTCAGCTTTCATTCATAAGGCGGAACTAGAACTAAAACTTACGTCTCCTAGTGATCTCCTAGTGAAACTCGTTTTCATGGCTAAGGCAGGACTAGAATTCACTGTTTCCTTGTTTCTAGCCTTGTGCCTCACCACTAGATCAAACTGGCTCTCCATTTTTAAAGAATTGTGTTTGGCAGCGACCTAGGAAATATAGCCCCTTATGAAGCTATAAACCTTGTCAATTTGCAGACAAATGCAGCATTTTTTCATGAAATTGACAATAACTTTTTCCCTATCTTGGCAGAATTGGATGGCAGTAATATTAATGTTGTCTATTTCAAGGGAATGAAACCTGCCAGGTTTCAGATGAATAGATTCAGAGCGTTTTGTGTACAAGCAACCCTTAAGTAAATACCTTAGTAAGAAAGGTATTTACTTCCTTCTGTGTGAGTATGTGTGTGTGTGTGTGTGTGTCAGTAAGTGCACACACAAGAGGGGGAATAATATCTATTAATATGGCATACAGAAAAAGTTTTAGTTAAAAAATTGCAATGATTGTTCATCATCCCAGAGTTACTTGTTTGAGATGGGCGATGAAAAGGAGGAGGGAGGGAGGGAGGGAGGGAGGGAGGGAGGAAGGAAGGAAGGAAGGAAGGAAGGAAGGAAGGAAGGAAGGAGAGAGTTGGAGGAAGGAAGGAAGGAAGGAAGGAAGGAAGGAAGGAAGGAAGGAAGGAAGGAAGGAAGGAAGGAAGGAAGGAAGGAAGGAAGGAAGGAAGGAAGGAAGGAAGGAAGGAAGGAAGGAAAAATGGAATATGCTTTTTTTGAGCCTTTGTGCAACTTCATGTTGTGAACTGGTTGTGCCATTTCCTGGATCATGAAATATTATTTAGTCTCTTGTGCCTGAGTCATCTTTTGCTTGGATTACTGCAATGCACTTTATCTGGGGCTACCCTTGAAGAGTATTTGAAAGGTACCATTGCCATAGAACAGTAACGCCGACAATTCTCGAGGCCCCCTAAGATGGCACATATAAAACCGCTGTTATGTGAGCTAAATTTGGTTGCAGGTTTGCTTTGGGTCCAATTTTAGGTGTTGGTTGTCACCTTTAAAGCCCTTCATGGTGTGGGGCCAGGTTATCTGTGGAACCATCTCACCCAGTGGTGGGTTCCTTCCGGTTCCTCCCGGTACCGCCGAGCCGGTAGCGGTGACGATATGATGTGGCTTGGTAGGCGTGGCATGGCTTGGTAGATGTGGCTTGGTGGCATGGCAGGGGAAGGACTGTAAAATCTCCGTTCCCACCCCATTCTGGGGGAAGGATATTGCAAAATCCACATTTCCTCCTAATCAGCTGGGACTTGGGAGGCAGAGAATAGATGGGGGCAGGGCCAGTCTGAATTTTTACTACCAGTTCTTTGAACTACTCAAAATTTCCGCTTCTGGTTCTCCAGAACTGGTCAGAACCTGTTGAAACCCACCTCTGGTATGTCTAGTTAATGAAAAGAAGGACTGGGGTGACATAATAGCAGCCTTCCAATATCTGAGGAGTTGCCACAAAGAGGAGAGGGTCAACGTATTTTCCAAAGCACCAGAAGGCAAGGCAAGAAGCAATAGGTGGAAACTAATCAAGGAGAGAAGCAACCTGGAAATAAGGAGAAACTTCCTGACAGTGAGGGCAATTGTCTATGGAGATCTTCAGTCATCCAGGTCATGGTTGTCCCAAAGACTGTTCTGACCCAGCCTTAGCAGAAGCAAGAAACGGATTTTTGTCACGAAAAACCCCTCTTGATTTACCTCTTGTGAATTAATGGCATTCACCCACCGAAAAGTCCAGGCAAGAGTCCTTTAAGGAGTTAAGTGCAGTTACAGACCGTATCAGTTCTTTGCAATAATTGCAAAGCCGTGAGCTCCCAGCCAAAAAGCTGCAAATTAAGTTCTGGCAAGCAGTCTTTGATGCACGAAACACAATGAGCAAAATCTTCAGAAATACAAATGGTTGTCTCTTATGACCACTCCCCTTTCCTTCTATTTATTCTCCAGCCAGGGAGGGCCCATTCAGCATCAATGTGTGCTTTGCTTCCCGAGTCGATTCCTTGTCCTCTGTTATTCACCTCTCCTAACTTTTGCACATACGTGCATTTGGAACAGGCCCCAGCTATTCTTCCTCCTCACTCATCTCAGCCTCCAAAGGTAGCTGCCTCTCTGGTGGCTGAGAAATATCGGACAGCCCTCGTTCTATCTCTGCGTCTGATGCAGAGCATCCATCAGAGCCTTCCCCAGACTCCAGAACTGGCCCAAGTTCCTCCCCAACCTCCTCATCGTCCAAGTATGGCCACATACTTGTCTGGTAGACCACAACAGAGATGTTTCACTTCTCATCCAAGAGATCCATTAGCTCTGAAGAAGCTTCTTGGATGAGAAGCGAAACGTCTTCAAAGAAAAATCAGAAACTCCAGTTGCCTCTTGAAAAAAAAAAGCATCTTAGGGAAAGTGAGAACAATTAATCAATGGAACAGAAGTTTCCTTCAGAAGTTTTGAGTGCTCCATCACTGGAGATTTTTAAGAAGAGACTGGACAGCCACTTGTCTCAAATTATAGAGTCTCCTGCTTGAGTAGGGGGTTGGATTGAGGACCCCCTTCTGATTGATTAAACTCCATCCACCTTGCTTCCAATCGTCCTCTTCTTTTTCCTTCTACCTTGCTCAGCATTTTCCAGGTAGCTTAGCCTTCACATAACGTCTCTGAAGTAAGATCATAATTTGAGCTTGCTCCTTCGTGTCTCAAATGAGAAGTTTGGGTTGACTTGTTCTATGATTCTCAGTTTGTTTTCTTGGCTACCCAGCCTAATTCTCAGGAGTCTTCTTCTTTAACGCTAACATTTTAAAGTCTCTCCTTATCCTGGTTCTTTAGAATCACTAGAGCAGGAAGGTAAAATTTTACCCAGAGTGTTTGACCAAATTTAATTCATGTTAATTGGGTGCTAAACATTAGCAGGCAAGAAATTCAGAAGGGGCTTTGACCATGATGGGAACATAATAATCCCATCAGAAGACAAGAATGCAAATTATGTTATCGAATTAAACCTGATCACATGCTGGGCAGCTGGGCCAAGGAATGTTAAACTTTCAGAGGGCATCCGTGTCCAGTCAGCATGTTAATTAGCTTCTCTTTCAGTGGCAAAACGCTATTACTTCAATCATTTTCCAATTGCTATACGTAATTAATTTCACTAAGGCTACTGATCTAAATGAGATAATTACTTATCACTCCGATAGATAATCTTTTAATAAAGGTGTTCTTGGTTTTTTTTATTTATTTTTTATTTTTAAAAGAATGCTTTATTCTTAACCACCTCGCATGAAATGATATGTAACATGATCCGGGAGGCATGCTAATTAAAACATTAATTAAAGGCTTAGGCACCAAGGCATTGATATTAGCACAGCCTTCTGGGTTCATACTCTTGGCTCAGTAGTTCATAATTCACGTTTTTTTTTAAACAGCCTGCTCTGCTCATGTGAAAATGTGAAAGTCTAATGAAGTACAGGTAGTTCTTGATTTATGACCACGATTCAGCCCAAAGCTTCTGTTGCTATGTAAGACAGTTGCTAAGTGAATTGTTAGAAGGAAAATCCATTTAGTTCAGTTCCAAGCTGAGAGAAAGACAGTGGAAATAAAATGGAAACTGGAGCTGATTGGAAAGAAGATCCATTTATTGATTGACAGAACCATAGAGTTTGTGGTTCTGGGGCAGCTGACCAAATGGAGATTAGAGTAGGTGGGTTTTTAGATCTTCTGGATTCCTATGCAGCCACGTAGGTGTCATGGCTAGTTCTATAGGCAAAAGGGGAAATGCAAGTCCTAGGTGTCTGAGCTAATCTTGTCAACCTTTGGCTTGTTGCTTATCTGGAGTTTCTGTCTGACCTGGTCTTTCTGAATGGATTACCAAATCTACATTTCTAAAAGCTGGCCTCTTCAGTTTCTGTTTGGGGCAGGGAGACTGGTGCTGATTTCATTTCATTCTTCAGGGGTGGGGGTGGGGGGCTTCCCACAGTTTTGCCCCATTTTACAAACTTTCTTTCCTCTGTTTTTAAGTGAATCACTGCAGTTGTTTTATAATCCTTATATTTTATGTTGTAGGTGATTTCTGTTTTTTTCCCCTTCTTCTTGGGCTACTGAGTCTTTTGGTTATATGAAATGTTTTGTCGGGGTTTGTGCGCTAAAGTTTAGGATAGCTGGTTCCATTTTTAAAAAAAATCTGTGTTTATTCTAGGACTACCATGTTTTCCCAAAAATAAGACCCTGTCTTATATTTTTTTGAACCCTGAAATAAGCGCTTGGCCTTATTTTGGGGGAGGTCTTATTATTTTGGGTCGGCTAGAGCAAGATGGGACTCCTCTTGCTGTCTTACCTGATTTCCAGCTCTGTGTTTAAATATTTTCAGGGAGGGCTTATTTTAGCACATGCGCTCAAAAGCCCGATTGGGCTTATTATCAGGGGATGTCTTATTTTTGGGGAAACAGGATAGTGCTAGAGTTTCAATAAAATTCCTACCTTAAAATAATGAGTTAAATCACCTATTTTTGGTTGGAGAGGATTTTGGTAGGAGCCTGGATAGCTCAGCAGACTAATGCATTGTAATTTAACTCCAGCTGTCTGCAATTAGTAAGTTCGAATCTCACCAGGCTCAAGGTCGACTCAGCCTTCCATCCTTTCTAAGGTGGGTAAATTGAGGACCCAGTTTGTGGGGGCAATAATGACTTTATATAAAATATACAAAAGTATGAAGCCTATTGCTTAACGCATTGTAAGCCGCCCTGAGTCTCCGGAGAAGGGCGGCATATAAATCAAATAAAAAAAAAATTCTAGGTTTTGGTACATGTAAGTGTTTGTCTACATCAGAGATGGGGAACTGGCTGGTTCAGGAATTCTGGGAGTTGAAGTCCACCAGTCATAAAGGGGCCGTAGTTCCACACTTCTGGTCTACATAATGCTCATCTCTACATTTTTTCTTTCTTTTTACGAGCCTGTAATCCCTTAATTCAGAGCAGAGTCAGGGTGACTGAATGGAGGTGAGCGTTTACTGGCCAGATGCCCTTCCTGATGCCTATACGGAGTTCACAGCAGATTTTTTTTTCTTTGTGCCCTGAGAGAGATAAACATCTGGCACTACTTCGGATTGAACTCTCAACTTCCCAAATGGGAGACAATCAGCTTCTTCACTAAGCCACCACGCTGCTCATAATACTAATCCCTACAATAAACACTTACATTCACAGCATGGGTTTCATTTACACAGATTGTTGTTGTTTTTTCACCAGAAATCTTGCTTTTATTTGTATGCTTATATCCATTCAACTGATTACTCAACTATATCTTGCCAGTTCATCAACAATGATTGATTCACTTAAGTGACAAATCTACTTAAAATGGATTGCATATTTCCCATATAATCAAGTAATATCTTTAAATTGTTGTAATGAAAAGAGCTCCTGCATTTCTCCGCTAAATTCTGCCTTTCCTAAACGGTTAGTTTTAAATTTCTCTTCTTTACAGGAGGGCGTCCTGGTGTTATTAATAGATTTCTTGTGATCACCATTTTTCAGCGTTTATCTTATTTGTTCATAGATAATTTGCCCCACTTTTTCTTCCTAGCTGCAAGAAATTGTTTTTCTGTTGGCTAATTATCTTCCAAATGCAGCATTTGTTATCGAGCCTAGACAAAGCTGAAATGTTGAGATGAATCAAGCAATTCAAAATGAAATTCAGTGTAGAGAAAAGTAAAACCTTACATTTAGGCAAGAAATACCAAAAGTATACATATAGACTGGGTGAAACCAGGATTAATAGCAGTAACTGTGAGAGGGATCTTGGCGTCTAAGTGGCTCAATGGTTAAGACACTGAGCTTGTCGATCAGAAAGGTCGGCAGTTCGGCGGTTCGAATCCCTAGTGCAGGTCTCCTGCATGAGAAGGAGGTTAGATTAGATGTCCAACTCCGTTACTGTTAACTTGTAAATATGAGCCAGCAGTGTGCGGCGGCAGCCAAAAAGGCCACATATGCGAACCAGTAGGAAAGGTAAAGTGAATCTCACTTCTGCTGAGATATAAATTACAGAAAGCCGCACTTGCTCAGTCGTTGCCCAGGTCAATAGGGACCATGCTACGGTAGGTGTTGGACTTCTTGGATATCTGGTGAAAAATGGGCTACAGAACTCAGGACTGTGTTGTGGCTCCGTTGCCTGAGCCTGCGTCATCAGCAGGGGAGGACTCTGAGAGTGAGGGAGAGGAATGGCAAGGCCTCCTTCTCCAGGACTCTCCTCTCTGGCAATGACTCCGGAGGACACCGAAGGGCAGGAGATAGGTCCAGAGCCAAGCTCGTCCCCGCAGCCACAGGAGGACATTGACGAGGGGAGCGAGTTTTGGTTGGACCCTCGCCAGCATCGGAGAGACAGGAGAGCCCAGCAGAGGAAAAGGCGTGGTCGTGATTAGCTGGTGGACCACGCCTCTTACTAGACTATATAAGTGAGGGATCGTAGTCATATCTTTGTGACAAACAAAAACAAAGATACGTGGATCCCGGTGTTGAATCGGCCCGGCGTCTTAGCTGTGGTGTGTATGTGACGGACCTTTTAATAAACACGTTGGCAAGCAACTGCGGATTGCTGCCAACCTTTTGTTATCATCTCACTTGGTTGCTTGCCAGTTCCTTAGCCTCTGGTTGTCTGAGGGGGGGGGTTCTTTCTGGGCACGGGGCCAGAACAGACTGTTGGCTGAGCAGCAGAACTACTGGTCAGCAGAACTACTGGAAGGAATGGTGTTTACCCATCACAAATACACCGTGATTGAAAACACAGAACTAGCATTCTCATATCGTGCAACAATACCTCTCTAACACCATCAAACATCCACATCTGCTTATCCCTGGAAAGGGTCAATAGATGGACAAAAATACCAAATCCAGACTGAACATCTGGATGACTCTGCAATGGACCCTAATTCTGAAAGTGTGTAACCAATAGGGAGATGGTACAGGTACGCCTCGACGTACGACCACAATTGAGCCCAAACTTTCTGTGGCTAAGCGAGACATTGGTTGAGCGAGTTTTGCCCCGTCTTACAACCTTTCTTGCCACCGTTCTTAAGTGGATCACTGCAGTTGTTAAGTTAGCGACATGGTTGTTAAGTGAATCTGGCTTCCTCGTGGACTTTGCTTGTCAGAAGGCCGCCAAATATTCATGACTGGGAAGACATGGTAACAAGGTCAGCCAATGAATAGGCATAGCAACTAAGGCAGCCAATGGGAACTGATTGGTGAATTGAAACTGAAACTGGAAAGAGCCAGGGCCGTGACTCTATATTAAGCTCTGAGCTCTGAAGCTGCAAACTTGCATCTCTGTTGTACTGCTGCCTGTGTGTTTTGCTTGTAACTGCTACTACGATGAAGAATCTGTATTGGTATTGTACATTTATCTTCATGTATTATATGTATATAAAGAAGTATATACATACTGTTCTGACTTAAATTTGCGTTAAATATTAATAGGGTTTTTAGTAGGGGTTTTAATTTTACAGCCAGTTTAATTATTTTATTAATTTTAATTTTTATATCTGATTGTTTTAATACGGCTGTAAACCGCCCTGAGTGCCATCCGGGAGAAGGGCGGTATATAAATGCAATAAAACTGAAACTGAAACTGAAGTTAATGAATCCTCCTGAATCAGTTTACCTGTGTGCGCTTTCTGGATTTAATTTCTGCAATTTATGACAAACAGTCGTAAATACATGCCAGTTTCCAAGCATCCTAATTTTGATCATGTGACCATGAGGGGGGGTGCTCAGGGGTAGGTTCCATTTACCTTTACTACCAGTTCGCAATGGGGCTGTGCACATGTGCAAAAGCGTTCTGATGATGTCGGGGTCTAGAACCAGTGTGAACCGGGGGCAACTCACCACTGGGGGGTGCTGCAACGGTCATAAGCGTGAAAAACAGCCACTTTTGTAACTTCGGTCACTAAATGAACTGTTGTAAGTGGAGGACTTCCTGTTGTTCCGGCAGGCACCGGGCCCACTGAACTGCCACAACTCTGCAAAAACGAGCAGCGTGGCCTCCATTAATAGAAATACCTGCCGTAGCATCTATCAGGATTAGTGGATTAAAAAAAAGCTGTTCAAACGGCTGGCGCAGATCATTAATGAGAACGCTCGGAACGGAGCTGATGATGTTCACTCTCCTGACCCTTTCATTTAACGGCCTTTTAGCTTCAGCAGGATTCCCAAATTGACACAGAATAGGATTTCCAAGGGCCTTAACATTCCCTGGCAGGTGACCAGATGATACCATCTACGGGTTGTAAACCTATTTCCACACTACATTAGGGATTTAGCAGAGCAGGTCGATTCAATTCTCTCTCCCCCTTCCCTTCCCTCGTCCTTTCTCCTTCTCCCTTTTCAAGGTAAAATCAAAGAAAACAGGAAGGAAGACCGGTTTTATTCTATTTCTAATCATTTCACTTATTTTGAAGCCAGTGTAGGAAGTCCTCAACTTACAACAGTTTGTTAGTAACCAAAGTTACAACGGCATGGAAAAAAGGGACTTGTGACTGTTTTTCACACTTAACAACCATTGCAGCATTCCTGTGGTCATGTGATAAAAATTCAGACACTTGGCCCCTGACCCATATTTATGATGGTTGCAGTGTCCCAGGGTCACAGCAGGGGTGAAATCCACCAGGATCTGACAGGTTCTGGAGAACCGGTAGCGGAAATTTTGAATGGTTCGGAGAACCGGCAAATACCACCTCTGGCTGGCTCCAGAGTGGGGTGGGAATGGAGATTTTGCAATATCCTTACCCCCAGGAGTGGGATGGGAATGGAGATTTTGCAGTATCCTTCCCCTACCACACCCACCAAGTCACGCTCACCAAGCCACGCCCACAGAACCATTAGTAAAAAAAATTGAATTCCATCACTGGATCACGGGATCCCCTTTTGCAACTTTTCTGACAAGCAAAGTCAATGAGGATTCACTTAACAACCGTGTTACCAGTGGTGGGTTCCTCCCGGTTCCGCCCAGTTCCACTGAGCCAGTAGCATTGACTATCTGATGTCACCGAACTGGTTCTGCCTCCCCCCCCCCCCGCATTATTCTTACCTTTTATTTGGCCCCACCCTCAATCTATTGCTGCCTCCTGAGTCCCAGCTGATGGGCTATAAGGAAAAAAACTGTTTAAATTCTTGCCATAGGGCTTCAAAGGGCCGCCCTACAGCTGATTAGTGGTAAAAGCCAGTTTGGTAGTAGACCGGTGCCTGCAAAAATAAATGAGTAGACCGGTACAGCTCTGCAAGCAGTTAAAAGCCTGGTAGACCAGTACCTCCGCTAAATCCTAAAGAATTGTCACATGACCGTCAAGCCACACCCACAAAATAAGCCACGCCCACAGAACTGGTAGTAAAAAATAATTAGAACCCACCCCTGCGTGTTACGATGTAGAATTATTTCTTTTACCTATTTATTATTTTACTTCCTGAAGAAAGCCGAGCTGGCATAGATATATAAAACACTGGAGATGGACTTCTTATGACTTAAGGTAGTCCTTGAATTTCGACTGAAATTGAGCCCAAGACAAAACAAAACAAGACATTTTTTAAGTGAGTTTTGCCTCATTTTACAACCTTTCTTCGCACCATTGTTCAGTGAATCACTGCAGTTGTTAAATTAATAATACAGTTGTTAAGTGAATCTGACTTTGCTTGTCAGATGGTCGCAAAAGGGAATCACGTGACCCCGGGGACATTGCAACCATCATAACTATGAGTCAGTTGTCAAATGTCTGAATTCTGATCATATGAACATGGGGGTGCGTAAACAGTCATTAAGTGTGAAAAATCTGAACCTCAGGTAGCTCAACAGGCTAATAGCCTGTTATTAAGATTCAGCTGTCTGCAATTATTGCAAGTTCGAGGCTCAAGGTTGACTCAGCCTTCCATCCTTTCTAAGGTAGGTAAATTGAGGACCCGGTTTGTGGGGGCAATAAGCTGACTTTGTATAAAAAATATACAAAAGTATGAAGGCTATTGCTTAATGCATTGTAAGCCGCCCTGAGTCTCCGGAGAAGGGCGACATAAAAATCTAATTTTTTTAAAAAAAGCTCATAAATCATTCTTTTCAGTGCCGTCGTAACTTTGAACAGTCACTCAATGAATGGTTGTAAATCGAAGGCTCTCTGCACTCTGGGAGCTGAAGAAGACAAACTTTGCCTTTTTTCCTGTAGGAAATGTTTTTTTTTTGGTTTGTAAATTAAAACTATTCCAAGATCGTTTTAAAAGAAGTGTTGAGAAACTCGGTCTTCCCCATCAT
Organism: Coluber constrictor foxii; assembly: GCA_038048745.1. NCBI lineage: Eukaryota > Metazoa > Chordata > Lepidosauria > Squamata > Colubridae > Coluber > Coluber constrictor. Next base: position 48,773 of record JAWJVD010000214.1, read on the forward strand.
TCCTACAACACTACGCTGGATGTTTCGTTCCTCAGAGAAGAACTTTGAATTGCCTTCTCACGCTCTCCCAGGAAAATTTAAAGTTGATTTAAAGTGATGAAGACAGATGTTTTCTTGTGTTATCCCTAAGAGCTTTCAATCCCCTTTTTGGCTGTGAATTTGTAGCATCATTCCATCCTATTCGCTATATAGCACTGTCTGCTTCGTTCACCGAATTCTTCCATCATTTAATTGCCAGAATTCAATCCGAGCATCCTTGGTGACCTGCATCAACACCCTGAGGTCATGTGGTGATATGGAGGAGGATTTTTCTGGTTGTCTCTCTCATACTCTCCCATACTCATCCCTGCCTCTAAAGGGCCCATATGGAAACTTACTTCGCAGCATTTTTATAAGGACATGAAAGCATGCTTGTCCTACCAAGCTTTCAATCAGTATTGACAGGGCCTGGTGGCTCAGCAGACTAAAAGCATTGTGATTAACACCAGCTGTCTGCGATTACTGTAAGTTCGAATCTCACCAGGCTCAAGGTTGACTCAGCCTTCCATCCTTTCTAAGGTAGGTAAAATGAGGACCCAGTTTGTGGGGGCAATAAGCTGACTTGGTATAAATATACAAAAGTAGGAAGGCTATTGCTTAACGCATTGTAAGCCGCCCTGAGTCTCCGGAGAAGGGCAGCATATAAATCAAATAAAAAACAAAAAGTATTAATCTGTCTTGGAGGCAGGGGTGGACTGCTAGGGGCTCACAGAGGTTCGGGAGAAACTCTAGCTAAGATTCTGTACAGTTTGGAGAACTCCCAAATCCCACTCTTGGCTGGCCCCTCCCACCCCTCCCCGCCCAGGAGTCCCCACACGGCCTGTTTTGGATACAGGTAAGTGCAAGATGCACGTGGAGACTTGGGGAGGGCGAAAAACGGGCCTACTGAAAGTTCAGGAAGGCCCATTTCCAGCCTCCAGAGGGCCTCCGGAGCCTGGAGAGGCCGTTTTTGCCCTCCGGAGGCTCAAGGAAAGCCTCCGGAGCCCAGGGAGGACAAAAACGCCCTCCCCTCGCTGTGGTGCAGGAGGCCGACTAGGCCAAGCCGCTATGGCCACCCCCTCCCAGCAACCGGGCAGAGAACCCCTTGTTAAAATTTTTGAAACCCACCCCTGCTTGGAGGTAGATCTATCACCACTCTAGCTGAGTACACAAGTCCTTCTGTATTCAGAAGCAATGATAATCCCAATATGGTACAAATGAAAGGGAATGCTTGTCACCTGGGGTTGAACTGGGATGGTCCTTGGTGCTCTCCGAGCTTGGTTATTTTCTTACAGACGTTTCATTACCCAACTGGGTAGCATCATCAGGGCTAGAAGGGAGTGGGTTTTATGGAGAGGAGGAGGAAGAGGAGGAAAACAATGACTGTGGGGGCCTTGGTGCTCTCTGAGCTCTGGTGTTTTTCTTGCAGATGTTTCATTAACCAGCTAGGTAACATCATCAGTGCCAGATAGTAAGGTTGTTTGCTTTGTTTTCTGAGGTGGTATTTCCTTGACTGGGGTATTGTTTGCTACTTGATTGTAGGTCTAGTATTAATCTTGAGGTAAATGTCTGCTTTTCTGGGTGTTGATTGCTGGTAAAGAGGTGTTTGGGTCTCTTTGTTTCCTTTTTTTGGCCTTTTGGTTGGGTCTTTTTTGAATGGCATGTCCATGTTGTTTATCTCTCTGTGCTTGTTGATGTGTCTGAGATTGGCCTGAGTGCTAGACATCCAGACATATTTTAGCTCGATTAATACTGAGATAATAGTATCTTTTTTTTTCTTTTCTGATAATAGAGGTAATAAATTAACTGTCTGGTTGTATTTTGTGTTGTCCTCAATTCTCTGGAACGAGTATTATTTGAATCTATAATGTGATCACTACAAAACGTGCTATAATTAAAGTAACAACAACTACTTCTATTATTACTTCAAAGTAACCTACATTTTCTCGATGGTTAAAGGAAAAAGCATCTTGCTTTCCTTCAGAAAAAACTCTTTTCCCAAAATTGTTAGCTAAACTTTGAAATATTCCAGTCCCATAAGATTTTAATATCACGCTCATATTCTTCTCCTTCTGAGTTTTGTTAATAAAACTCAATTTTGATAAATGTTAGGGGATGGGGGGGATTACAACCAGTATGGAAAACATAGAAGCAAAGGTAGCAGTGAACAGGACTGAAAGAAAGATCTATTGCTCATAATGAAATCTTTCATTTGGTTCCTATGCGGTTTCATTTCATTTGATTTTCTGATCTTCCTATACCAAGGGTCTAAAAAACCCACTGTGTGTTTTATGTTCTTTATCTATCTATCTATATAAAAGAGGATGTATGTATGTGTGTATGTTCTAGCATAACTCTGGAACGGCTCGAGCAATTTCAACCAAACTTGGTACAGAGATGACTTACCCTCTGGAAACAAATACCGTGGGGGGTAAGACAACCCTGGTGTGTGTGTGTGTGTGTCTGTGTGTGCCTCTGTGTGTGTGTCTGTGTGTGCCTCTGTGTGTGTGTGTGTGTGTGTGTGTGTGTGTGTGTCTGTGTCTGTGTCTGTGTCTGTGTCTGTGTCTGTGTGTGTTCCAGCATAACTGTGGAACGCCTGGGCCATTTAGGAGAGCGAATGCAGCGTCCTAGAGCAGCAATTGTTTGTGATGTCAGTTTCTTTGCAGCTTCCTCTGGAAAGCCAGCCGTGATGTTCACCCTCCAGTGGACCAATGGGAAAGAGCCTGATGGATTTGGGGAAAAGTCCCAGGATGGTAGACAGGGTGGGAAAGAGGAGCACATGGGAGGGGGAAGGGAGAGGGCAGGGATGATGGACATGGGAGTAGGGAGAAGAAAGGCCCCTCTCAATGGCTCCCTGTCAGACCAAGGCTTCGACATCTATAAATACTTGGGCAATGCCGGGTTATCAGCTAGTAGAAATATAATGAGGAGTCTTAATTTTTGCACTGGGGAGAATGTCCAGTGTCAAAATAAGTACAGATTAGGTGAGACCTGGCTCAGGAAAAGTAACTGTGAGAGGGACCTTAGAGTCCGAGTGGACAATCACTTGAATATGAGCCAGCAGTGTACATCAGCAGCCAAAAAAGCTAATACAATCCTGGGTTGTATAAACAGAGGCATAGAATCAAGATCACATGAAGCACTAGTATCCCTTTATAAAAACCCTAGTAAGACCACACCTGGAATACTACATCCACAGTATTGGTCACCACATTACAAAAAAATAAAAATAAAAATGTTGAGACCTTGGAAAAAGTTCAGAGAAGAGCAACTAAGATGATCAAAGGCCGATAGACTAAAACATACAAAGAACATCTACAGGATTTGGGTTTGGCTAGTCTAAAAAAAAGAAGAATTAGGAGCAACATGATAGCAGTCTTCCAGTATTTGAAGGACTGCCACAAAGAAGAGGGGGTCAAAAAAGCACCAGAGGGCAGGAGAAGACACAATGGATGGAAACTAACCAAGGAGAGAAGCAACCTGGAATTAAGGAGAAACTTCCTAACGGTGAGAACAATTAACCAGTGGGCCAGCTTGCCACTAGAAATCATGGGCACTCCATCACTGAAATAGTATAGGATCTCCTGGTTGAGAAGGGAACTGGGCCAGAAGATCTCCAAGGTCCCTTCCAGCCAGTGGTGGGATTCAAGTAGTAACCGGTTCTCTGCCCTAATGATTTCTTCCAACAATCAGTTTGCCAAACTGCTCAGAAAGTTAACAACCGGTTCTCCCGAAGTGGTGCGAACTGGCTGAATCCCACTACTGCTTCCAGCTCTTCTCTTCTCTTCTCTTCTCTTCTCTTCTCTTCTCTTCTCTTCTCTTCTCTTCTCTTCTCTTCTCTTCTCTTCTCTTCTCTTCTCTTCTCTTCTCTTCTCTTCTCTCCTCTCCTCTCCTCTCCTCTCCTCTCCTCTCCTCTCCTCTCCTCTACTCACAGCTGCTTCCTTGGCCTCTTTGACAAGAGGAAAGAAATTGATATTTGTTTTTCTTCTTTTGAGGAGGCCAGTTTGTCATTCCCGCTGTTCCAATGTGCATAGTCCATGTTAGGCAAAATCTGATCAGCAAAATAAATAAATAAATAAAATGCTCCAGGCGTTTTCGTTTGCTTGCTTAGTTTAGAGTTGTGTGGATTTTGTTTTGTTTTAGGAATTTTATGGTCCTTTCTGTAGTAGCAATAAAGTGATATGAAGCAGGATAAAAAAACTGATTATTGAATCTCCTTTTTCCTAACAATATCCCTAGCAAAGCATTTATTTAGTTACTTGGCACATCTGATAGCTTCTCGAATTTATATGATGGGGTGGCCATTTTGTTCATTCATCCTTTCATAGGCTAGTAAATGATTCTTCTTCTTCTTCTTCTTCTTCTTCTTCTTCTTCTTCTTCTTCTTCTTCTTCTTCTTCTTCTTCTTCTCCTCCTCCTCCTCCTCCTCCTCCTCCTCCTCCTCCTCCTCCTCCTCCTCCTCCTCCTCCTCCTCCTCCTCCTCCTCCTCCTTCTCCTTCTTCAGATTTCCTTAAGATTTATATTGACTGTTTCCTAATATGATTTGATTGCTTATTTGTTCCCTATGACTATCATTAAGTGTTGTATCTTATGATTCTTGATGAATGTATCTTTTCTTTTATGTACACTGAGAGCTTATGCACCAAGACAAATTCCTTGTGTGTCCAATCACACTTGGCCAATAAAGAATTCTATTCTATTCCATTCCCTTCTCCTCCTCCTCTTCTCCTTCTTCTTCTTCTTCTTCTTCTTCTTCTTCTTCTTCTTCTTCTTCTTCTTCTTCTTCTTCTTCTTCTTCTTCTTCTTCTTCTTCTTCTTCTTCTTCTCCTTCTCCTTCTCCTTCTCCTTCTCCTCTCCTCCTCCTCCTCCTCCTCCTCCTCCTCCTCCTCCTCCTCCTCCTCCTCATTGTGGCCAAAATATCCTAAGCTTTCACTTTCCCCCCTTTTTAAAATAACCCTCAAATATTCTAGATTTTCTTAAGCTTCAGAATGTTTCTTTTCCACTGGCCGAATTGATGACTGAGTTATAAAGAAGAAGAAGAAGAAAGAGTCGAAAATGCACTGTTTTTATTGAATTTTCAGATCACCGTTGCCAGTAAGCACAAGCCAAATGAATATTTGAACTATTCACCAACACCCATCATGTCAAGCCAGAAAAATACATCTGCATTTAAAATGCAGGCAGTGGAAAGGAGAATATATTTATTGGTAATGGGAGACAGACCTTGAACTGTACTAGTTTGGCTTTTCTATTTTGACAGAACATTTCCCCGGAGAGGTGCCAACCGGTTCCTGCTTTATCATTATTTTGTTGAGTGCATGACAATATCCTTCTTGCCTTCTTTTTCTTTTAGCCCTCAACTCCCTGCAGTCTCGAAGCTTCAATTGACTTGCCGCTCCCACCGTCATTTATATCTCTGCTGTGTGCAGGCAAAGCACTGCAAAATTGATTCTGTGATAGAGCTGCCTTTCTTTTCTCCCTGGTGTGCTTGGATTTGCTTGGAATTCTGTTTGTGTACCTGGAGAATAATTGTTTATTGTAAAGGAGCCATCCTGTGCTCCATCTCTCTCACGCCTCAATTCAGGCAAGCAGAATTTGAGCATTACGGGAGAGCTGTGTGGGGCAAATACAGCTCTATGATTCTAATGATTTTATGAATCCAACTCTATGATTCTATGAATCAAATGAATCATGGCTCATAAAGTTGAATTCATCACATCCGTAGAATCCTAGAGTTCTGTTTTCGGCAGGGAAATGGAAATATCAAAGACCGCACAGTTCAACTCTTGAGTTCAGGAAAGACAACTTCCTGGAGGTGCGTGGGATGACCGGAAGCAACATAGGCAAGATCCCATTGTTTAAACAAAGCAACCTTCTCGTTAAAGGATTGTAAAAGGATAATCTTCGAGACAATCTCAGTTCTAGTACAAGATAATATTAGTAGCTCAGAGTTGAACTTGGTATCTCTAAACTTGGTTGTTTTCTTGCAGATGTTTCAGATGTATAACACCATCAATGCCAGGAGGGAGTGAGGTTTGCTCTCTGTTCATATACTAATGCAGAGGTCTTCAAATGTGGCAGATTTAAGACTTGTGGACTTCAACTCCCAGTATTCTCCAGCCAGCTGGAGAATTCTGCGAGTTGAAGTCCACAAATCTTAAAGCTGCCAAGTTTGAAGACCCCTGTACCCATGGCTTGCTCTGTCATTATGGATGGGAATCAGTGGTGAAATGCACTTACCTTCGGTACCGGTTTGGGAGTGTGAATGCATGTGCCTCTTCTGTGCATGCGTAGTGGGTCAAAAATGGGACGTAATGATTTCCTGGTGAGTGGGAGGAGCCTCCCACTGCCGGTGCTACGAATTCACACGAGCCGGATAGATCCGGCTGGATTTCACCGCTGGTGGGAATGTTCTTGCCACAATGAGAAAGGCAAAGATAAAAAGATAAAATCAAGAGCCTCAGATAGCTCAACAGGCTAATAGCCTGTTATTAAGATCCAGCTGTCTGCAATTATTGCAAGGTTCGAGGCTCAGGGTCGACTCAGCCTTCCATCCTTTCTAAGGTAGGTAAATTGAGGACCCAGTTTGTGGGGGCAATAAGCTGACTTTGTATAAATATACAAAAGTATGAAGGCTATTGCTTAATGCATTGTAAGCCACCCTGAATCTCCGGAGAAGGGCGGCATACAAATCTAATTTAAAAAAAAATTGTTTAAGTATCTAGAGTTTTAGCTACACTATGTTTTTTAATTGTCTGTTCATTCTAAATGGCAGAGCAAAAGTATCTAGAGTTTTAGCTACACTATGTAGCCTGGATAGCTCAGCAGACTAATGCATTGTAATTTAACTCCAGCTGTCTGCAATTAGTAAATTCGAATCTCACCAGGCTCAAGGTTGACTCAGCCTTCCATCCTTTCTAAGATAGGTCAATTGAGGACCCAGTTTGTGGGGGCAATAAGCTGACTTTGTAAGATATACAAAAGTATGAAGGCTATTGCTTAACGCATTGTAAGCCGCCCTGAGTCTCCACAGAAGGGCGGCATATAAATATATATTTTTTTAAAAAAAGGACATTCAATAATCTTTTTACCCACCACAGTTGGATAGTCCTTAAGCTAGATCATGGATTTCCAAACTTGGCAACTTTAAAACTTGTAAACTTCAACTCCCAAAATTCCTCAGCCAGTCTAAGACTCATGAACTTCAACTCCCAGAATTCCTCAGCAGCCATACTTTGGGGGGGGGGGTTCTGGGAGTTGAAGTCCACAAGTCTTAAAGTTGTCAAGTTTGAAGAGCCTCGGAGCTAGATGATCTGTGGAGGAGCAGCTCCTTTTGTAACTGAATCAATCTGGTTGACTTGATTGAGTCCTTCAAGGAACAGAATTCCATGAAAAATCTTGAGCTCCACATAATGTGAGCGAATCAATCTAAAACAGGTCTATAGTACCAACAGAAGAGAATGTTTGTTGCTCAGGGTTGAATTGTAAGGTCCTTGGTACTCTCTGAGCTTGCAGACATTTTATTACCCAACTAGGTAACATCTTCAGTGCTAGAAGTGCTCTTCTTTTATATAAAATGCATTTCACTTTATTACACAAATCCATTATTTTATTTCCAGATATATTGCTCCCCTGTCAAATACAACTTTGTAGTAAAAATGCAAGGAGAGATAATGCAATCTCCGGGATATGCCACTGCAACTGTTCAAAATATTTGTTTTTATTTATTCTTTCTACCGCCAGGGAGAGGCAAATATGGCCCCTTCGCGACCTGTGGACTTCAACTCCCAGAATTCCTGAGCCAGAAGAATTCTGGGAGTTGAAGTCCACAGCCTGTGAAGGGGCCACAGTTGTCCACATTTGCTTCACAACAGGGGTGTCAAACTCGATTTCATTGAGGGCTGCATCAGGGTTGTGTTTGACCTCGGGGGGGGGACGACGTGGTTGGCGTGGCCAGGGTGGGCGTGGCAAGCTTGACATCACTTGTGTCGGGATGCCTGTGATGGCCGGAGCACTCTGCCAGCGAAAACGGATTCCCAAGCTCCGTTTGTCAGCGAATGCAACTTGAGAGGCTGACACCGTTTATGGCTGTGATGGCTTCCTACAACCCTTTGCCAGTGAAAATGGAACTCGGGAGGGCTGCCCATGGCCCTTGCAAGCTCCATTTTTGCTGGAAAAGGCACCGAGGGCCAGTCCTTCACTGTTTCCAGGATGGTCCTGCAGGCCAGCTCTAAACCAGATCTAAGCCTCTGGGCCTTGAGTTTGAAACCCCTACTTTACAAGATCAAAAGCAGCCAAAGACAAATTCCTCTTTCTTTTTTTATGTGCACACACATAAACTAACACGCACACACCGAGAAGGAAAGGGGGGAAAATCACCTTCTGACAATGGTTGAGTTAATGGGGATGTGATTAATGGATACACAGGCAAAATGCATTCTCTCCTTCAATGGAAGCGCTCTTAATTGAGACAAATTTAAGTGCCAGACATTAGTTAGCAGCAATTGCAAACCAGAACAATAAAATACTAAGAAGAAGGAAAGGTTGTTTGCATACTGTTGTTTTCCGGAGGAATCCGGTGATTAATACCCTGTCAATCACAAGTGTTTGCTAAGGAATATTCTCAGCAGAAAATTAGAAGTTTTCTTTTTATCAAATGCATTTTTTAAAAAAAAACAATCGTGAATAACTTTTGCTCTTCCTCTGTATGAGCCAAAATTGGCATATAGGCAGCCATCAATTTTAATATATATAAATTTTATTAATTTTCTAAAGCAGCCATCAAACTTTATTCCTGTCTCCTGGATGCATTTTCAAAATTACAGGAAGTCCTCGACTTACGATCATTCATTTAGCGCCTGCTTAAGCTTTCAATGATGCTGGGGAAAAAGGGGACTACTAATCGGTCCTCACATTTATGGCCGTCGCAACATCCCTGTGGTCATGTGATCTTGATTTGGGTGCCTGTGCAACTTTGAGGGCTTCCATGTCACAAGCTCTATGTAAAAAGGCCTATGTATGGACCTGGTGGCTCAGCAGGCTAAAGCATTGTGATTAACACCAGCTGTCTGCAATTACTGTAAGTTTGAATCTCACCAGGCTCAAGGTTGACTCAGCCTTCCATCCTTTTTAAGGTAGGTAAAATGAGGACCCAGTTTGTGGGGGCAATAAGCTGACTTTGTATAAATATACAAAAGTATGAAGGCTTGCTTATTTATTTATTTATTTATTTATTTATTTATTTATTTATTTATTTATTTATTCATTCATTCATTCATTCATTCATTCATTCATTCATTCATTCATTCATTCATTCATTTATTTATTTGACTTATATACCGCCCTTCTCCTTACGGACTCAGGGCGGTGAACAGCCGAGTAAAAACCAATACATAAAAATTAAAATGATTCTAAAAACAAGTATAAATTTGGCTGAAAAATTTAAAACAGATAGGTATTAAAATAGATCAAATCTAAAAACTCTAAAAGATTTTAAAATTAGAAGGGATCAGGCTAGACCGGCAAGTTGGAAAAGATGAGTTTTCAAAGCCCGACAAAAAGTCCGGAGGTCGGCGATCGTTCTCAATTCTGGAGGAAGATCGTTCCAGAGGGTGGGGGCTACCACAGAGCTTAACACATTGTAAGCCGCCCTGAGTCCCCGGAGAAGGGCGGCATATAAATCAAATTTTTAAAAAAATATCCTGCCAGTTACTATTTACTCATTCAACTGAAACTGTGAATATAAATCAGTCTTTCTCATCCTGGATAATTTTCAGATGGGTGGACTTCAACTCCCAGAATTCCACAGTCAGTGACTGTTGGAAAGGATATGGGCCCGACTTTGGGCCTACAAAGTTTGATCAAATAAATGGTTTGCAGTAATGAAGGAAAAAGTTGGTGAAGCATTGCCATATTCCGTAATAATCATCTTGTGAGAACATTCATAACTATTATCAAAGTTCCAGATAATATCTCCAAAAATTGGAGAACCCAGAAACAGGCTATAGCAAGGTTTTTGCCACGCATTTGGATGTGTGACCCAAAGTCATTTAAGTCACTTCTCTCTTCTTTGAGAGCCATTGAGATGGCTAACTTTGAGATAGAGACAGGTTGGTCCAGTGGTTAAGGCTAGAAACCAGAAGTCTGTGAGTTCTAGTACCACGTTAGGCATAAAAGCCAAATATGCAACTTTGGGCCAATCACCAAGGAACATTGACTTCTAGCCCTACCTTAGGCATTTAAGCCAGTTGGGTGATGTTGGGCCAATCACCAGGAGCCTGTGAGTTCTAGTCCTGCTTTGAGCATGAAAGTGTCTGGGTGACTTTGGGTCAATGACCAGAAACTTTGACTTCTAGTTCTACCTTAGGCATGAAAACCAGACTGGGTGACTTGGAGCCAATCACCAGGAGACAGGGAGTTCTAGTCCTGCCTTAGACATGAAAGTTTCTGGGTGACTTTGAGCCAACCACCAGAATATGGTGAATTCTAGTCCCATCTCAGGAATTAAAAAAAAAAAAAAAACCAGCTGGGTGACTTTGGGCTAGGAGACTTTGAGCCAATCACTAGGAGACCGGGAGTTCTAGTCCTGCCTTGGGCATGAAAGTATCTGGGTGACTTTGGGTCAATGACCAGAAACTTTGACTTCTAGTCCTACCTTAGGCATGAAAGTCAGCTGGGTGACTTTGAGCCAATCACCAGGAGACAGGGAGTTCTAGTCCTACCTTAGGCATGAAAGTGTGTGGGTGACTTTGAGCCAATCACCAGAACATGGTGAGTTGTAGTCCCATCTCAGGCATAAAAAGAACCAGCTGGGTGACTTCCTCTTTCTTTCAACCCAAACCCACCACACTGTTCTTGTAGGGAAAATAGGTGTGCAATATATCCATCACCTTTAGTTACAATTTTTTTTTAAAAAAAGTGGGTTATATAAATAAATAAACAGTCCCCTGTGAGTTTCTAGGTTTGGGAAAGTAAGGTGGGAATCATTTCTGTCTGGCTTCAGCTGCTTTTCCCAAGCAGAGGAAGCAACCTCAGATACCCTTCGATGGACAGGAGTCCAAACTTGACTCTCCGGCCAGATGTAACCAAGCAGGCATACATAACCATGGAGAAATATTGTCGATGTAACACTGTCAAAGCAAGAAATGGCACTTATGAAAAGATGCATCAACTCCATTTCAGCTCCTTCACAGAAGAGCTTATTATGCGTATCGATTACAGAAAAACAGATTGCATATCACTCCACATTTAATAAAAAAGGAATTAGCCCCGCATCTCTTCTCTTGATTGATGGAGATAACCAACAATATCTGTCTGTTTGTCCTTTCTGGGAAATTGAACGGTTTGAAGTCTCTGAAATGAAAACCGCTACAAGGATTTGTTTACTCCCAGGTTCCACAGTGATTTGCCATTGTCTTCACGTACGTAGAAAACATAACGCTGTTATTATTGGGGTTGATTGCACAGTCAGCCAGATGTGTAAACTGGATTTAGCACTTTTATCCAGCTAACAAGTCCTTCCAAAGGGACAAGGATAGGCGGATGATGTTTGATAGTTTTAGAGGGATCATCGCAGGACGTAAGCAGTGGTGGGTTTCAAAAGGTTTTACTACAGGTTCTGCAGGTGTGGCTTGGTGGGTGTGGCAGGTTTGGTGGGCATGGCTTAGTGGGCGTGGTGGGGAAAGATACTGTAAAATCTCCATTCCCTCCCCACTCCAAGGGAAAGATACTGTAAAATCTCCATTCCCTCCCCAATCGAGGGGAAGGTTACTGCAAAATCCCCATTTCCTCCCAATCAGCTGAGACTTGGGAGGCAGAGAATACATGGGGGCAGGGCCAGTCAGAATTTTTACTACCGGTTCTCCGAAATACTCAAAATTTCTGCTTCCGGTTCTCTAGAACTGGTCAGAACCTGCTGAAACCCACCTCTGGACGTAAGCTGCTTGAGTAAAGCTGCCTTTTGCAATTGACAGGTAGTGGTTTTGTCAATGCCAATGGCATTGAATTGGTGCTCCAGATGTCTTTTTTTAAAAAAAATTAGATTTATATGCCTCCCTTGTCCGGAGATTCGGGGTGGCTTACAATGCGTTAAGCAATAGCCTTCATACTTTTTGTTTATTTTTTTTATACGAAGTCAGCTTATTGCCCCCACAAACTGGGTCCTCAATTTACCTACCTTAGAAAGGATGGAAGGCTGAGTCAACCTTGAGCCTCGAACTGGTGTCATTGCAGACAGCTGGATGTTAATAACAGGCTATTCAGTCGGTTGAGCTATCTGGGGCTCAAGTCTTGGGATTGCAATCAACACCCCTGTCACTATAGGTCCTACTTTTCCTTTCTTTTGCCACAGTCGTTGAATTTCTATTTGCAGGTCTTCGTATTTTGTGATTTTTCTCCTTCTTTCTCTTCTCTTCCGCCAACACAACATACGTGCACACTTCAAACCCAAGAATACATTAAGGCAGAAGCTTGTCCACCCCAAGGATAAAACACCCAGACACAAACTGAGCAATGTGGTATATGCAGTACAACGCAGAGCGCCATGTGCAGATCTGTATAGTGGGGAAACAAAACAACCACTTCATAAACGCATGGCACAACACAGGAGAACAAATCCATTAGAACTAGATTCAGCAGTCCATCTGCATTTAAAAGACAAAGGCCACTCTTTTGAAGACAACAAAGTCCACATTTTGGACAGAGAGGACTGCTCGTTTGAATGAGGGGTCAAAGAGGCCATCTATGTCAAAATTGAACAGCCCTCTTTCAACAAGAGGGGGAGGGATACAACATCATCTATCACCAGTCTACAACACAGCTCCTTTCAGCAGTTCCAAAAAGGCGCCACACCCATTTGCACCACTCAGGTGACCCCAATGATACAGATAAACCTCCAGGTGGCCTCAATGACTCCCTAAAAGAATATAAATGATCAGCTGTCTGCAAGGAATGTAAATCCTTCCATTCCCCACCATCCAGTCAGAGCCGAAGAAGCTTCTTGGATGAGAAATGAAACATGTTCAAAGAAAAACCAGAAAATCCAGTTGCCTCCTGAAAAAAAGCACCTTTGGGATGTCTTCTGCTGTCTCCAGGTACTGCCACATTCATTATCCAGATTTTTTTTTGGTCTTTCTTATGAACAATTATTAAGTCTAGGTTGTTATGTGGCAAGAGGTTGTCTGTATGAATTCTAATGACCTAAAACACTGCTTTGTCTATTTTGTGGTCCCACCAGTTCTTGCTTGCAGGCAAATGGTATTAGGATTATAATTGGTCACACAGTCAGCCAGTTATTTACACAGAATGTGGCATTTGGAATATACAGTACCAAACTTGGATTGTTACATCCAATTTTGTCACCATGATATAAAAAAGACTCTAGAACGAGTGCAGAGAAGAGCAACAAAGAGGATTAGGGGCCTGGAGGCTAAAACATATGAAGAACAGTTGCAGGAACTGGGTATGTCTCGTTTAATGACAAAAAGGACTAGGGGAGACACGATAGCAGTCTTCCAATACTGGAGGGGCTACCACAAAAAATCGGGGGGTGGGGTGTCAAAGCACCAGAAGGCAAGACAAGAAACAACGGATGGAAACTAATCAAGAACAGAAGCAACCTATAGAACTAAGGAGAAATTTCCTAATAGTGGGAACAATCAATGAATGGAATGGCTTGCTTCCAGAAATTGTGACTACTCCATCACTGGAGATTTTTAAGAAGGGATTGGACAACCATTTGTCTGAAATGGTATAGGGTTTCCTGCTTCAGCAGAGGTTGGACTAGATGACCTCCAAGGTCCCTTCCAATTTTGTTATTCTGTTATTTTACTCTGTTATGTTTCTGGTTCTTCCCAGGAACCTGGGATAAGTAGATCTCCTCCTCATTATTATCATCATCATCACCATCATCAAATTACCACTTTATTTTTGTTCAACTCAAGACAATCTACATACCTATCTCCTATTTTCCCTATAACAACAATCCTATGTAATGGGTGGGGCTCAAAGAGAGAGAGAGAGAGAGCTAATGATTCAAATTTGGCTTTTGTCCCTTAAGGGGGGGGATTAGAATTCATGGTCTCCCTGGTTGTAGCCGGTCAGCTTAGCCATATCAATCTGGGTTTTTGTTTGTTTCTTTGTTTTTTGATGGATAGATGGATGACTGGGTCCAACTACAGCCACCATCTTGAATTTCTTGACCACTGAATGGGCATCAAGATTTACAGGTAGGACAGATCCCAAATGGAAAATATTGGGCCTGGTGGCTCAGCAGACTAAAGCATTGTGATTAACATTCAGCTGTCTGCAATTACTGTAAATTCGAATCTCACCAGGCTCAAGGTTGACTCAGCCTTCCATCCTTTCTAAGATAGGTAAATTGAGGACCCAGTTTGTGGGGGCAATAAGCTGACTTTGTATAAATATACAAAAAATATGAAGGCTATTGCTTAACGCATTGTAAGCTGCCCTGAGTCTCCGGAGAAGGGCGGCATAGAAATCAAATTAAAATAATAACAATAATAATAATAATAATACAAAGACCCTTAAAACTCAGAACTTTTGAAAACTTTAACTTTATTCAGTTAAGAAAACAAGAAACAAAATATTTAAACGAAAAAGAGACAAATGAAAAATGGATACAAAATCAGCAAACAGTATTTCTTAGAGATTATGTATTGCTAGCATTAATCACCCACAATGAATTTGGTTAAGTCAGAAAGCAGAGGGAAATTGCTGTAACAGCTTTAGAGTTGTCCAAAGTCCACTTAGGATAGGAGCTTTTGCATTTTTTTCTTTCCCCTTCCTCCTCCTCCTCCTCCTCCTTCTTCTCCTTCTCCTTCTCCTTCTCCTTCTCCTTCTCCTTCTCCTTCTCCTTCTCCTTCTCCTTCTTCCTTTTAGGAGGAGAAATGGACATTATAGTGCAGTCTTAAACTAAGCCTGTCTTACTTTGTTGTTTGTATGTACAGTGAGAACTTCCTTCCACTGGAGACAAATGTCCAAACACATTTGGTCAACAAACCTGTTCTGTTCCGTTCAGTTCCTTTCCTTTCCTTCTGTTCTGTTCTGTTCTGTTCTGTTCCATTCAATTTTTCCAATTCCATTCCATTCCAAATATTCTATTCTATTCTATTCCATTCATTCTGTTCTGTTCTGTTCTGTTCTGTTCTGTTCTGTTCATATCCTTGGTAGAAGAACTCAGAAGTCATTCTTTGTATATATTTCTATTTTCCTTTTCTTTTTCTTCATACCTCTTTGTGCATTTCTATCCCTCTTCTCTTTGTACGCTGCATCCATTCTCTTGATTGTTAGTTTAGGTTGGTGAGGTGTTTTTTTTTTCCTATGTGCGTTTTGTAAAATTTAATAAAATGGTGAAGCGAGAAAAAAAAGACAGGAACAGTTGCTCAAGGAAAAGTTGAATGATATCATCCAGATGGTATGTGCTTGTTCCTGCCTGCATAGAAAGAATAAGGGGGGGGGGGATTGCAGATGACCAATCTGTTTCTTTTAGTCTCATCAGACATCCAGAAAGAAATGAAGAAAACACATGCCGTGTTTTTTCAACAACTGGTATTTAATAGCTTCCTATCTTTAGCATCAGCATATATTGCTTAACGCACTGTAAACCGCCCTGAGTCTCCGGAGAAGGGCGGCATATAAATCAAATTAAAATAAAATAAAAAAATAAATAAACTTCATCCCTAGAACTGGGATGAAATATATCTGATTTTTTTTTTCAAAATATCATTTTCATGAATCCCTCAAGTTCACAATTTAAAGTTTCTGTTCTATTCATTCCTTTGTCATTGGTTGCAAAATTGTAGGTCAGGAAGCTAGCAATACTTGCAATAAATCATTAATAGCAATCTATTCATTCTGTCTCTCTCATTCTCTCTCTCTGTCTCCCTGCAGAAATAATACACACACAAAAATCTACTCCAATGAATTTATTATTTAGTTTCCGGAGTATTATAATCAGGATTGTACGACGATGCCTGGAGAATTAGATATGCATTGCCTTTCTGTAAAGAAAGAAAAATATTATAATCTTGCTTCATGATGTTTAAATCCCTTGATATGCATGCAATGAGGTATTAATGGTTACGGTGTGATTAAGATAGGTATGTTTGCTGACAAATATTAATATTTTAAAGAGCTCCCTCCTCTTTGTCTGTGGCTATAATCTCTGAATTGCAATAATTCTACAAATGAGGAAAACAGCAGGATCTTTTTTTTTTAAAGAAAACATCTGTGTGGTTCAGGTGAGGTAAAGTCTACTGGCCTACTGGTTAAGGCACCAAGCCAGAAAACAGAAGGTTGTGAGTTCTAGTTCCACCTTAGTCATGAAAAACAGCTGGGTGACTTTGGGTCAATCGCCAGGAGACTATGAGTTGTAGTCCTACCTTAGTCAAGAAAGCTAACTGGGTGACTTTCAGCCAATCACCAGGAGACTGTGAGTTCTAGTCCTATCTTTGGCATGAAAGCTAACTGGGTGACTTTCAGCCAATCACCAGGAGACTGTGAGTTCTAGTCCCACCTTAGTCATGAAAGCTAACTGGGTGACTTTGAGCCAATCACCAGGAGATTGAGAGTTCTAGTCCCACTTTAGGCATGAAAGCTAACTGGGTGACTTTGAACCAATCACCAGGAGATTGTGAGTTCTAGTCCCAGTTTAGGCATGAAAGCTAACTGGGTGACTTTGAACCAATCACCAGGAGACTATGAGTTCTAGTCCCACTTTAGGCATGAAAGCTAACTATAGTGTATTTTTGAGGTGTGATGGCTAATAATACCACTTTTGGGGATAATCCTATCCCACTGCTGGAATGGCCTTGGGAATAGCCCAGACCTTCACCCAATGGAAAATCTATGGAGCCGATTAAAGAAACTTGTTAGTCAGAAACGACCCAGCGATAAAACCCAGTTAATAGAAGCCATCATTCAATCTTGGTTTCATGTTAGAACAGCTGCAGAACTCAAAGACTTGGTTCACTCCATGGGAAGACGACGTAAGGCCATCATTCATGCTAAAGGTTACCCAACGAAGTATTAACTGACATGGTGATAATTTTGGTATATCTCGTCTTTTTAATGGTGGTCATTTTTTGTATATCTCGCTCTTTTCTACGTGTTTCACTTTTCTTCTTTATACTGTAACTGCTATTCTTATAGCGAATCCTTTGTAAAAGTTATTGCATTACATTCTTGATTCAATTATCTTTCCATGGTTATATAATTTTATGATACTACTCCAAAAAAAAAAAGTGGTGTTATTAACTAGTTTTAGAAAATACACTTTTCCCAAAAAATTCCACAATTTTGGCCACTCCTGTAGTTAAGAAGAGGATAATATCTTCATCTGTGGCAGAAGGACTTACAGAATGGAGATGATGCTGTGTTACATGGAAGGACACAGAAGAGGGGGATAGATATAGTCCATGATAAATGATAAATATCATGATAAATACAGTCCACGAATATCCTTGACTTACAACCATTCATTTACTGATCATTCAAAGTTACGATGGCACTGAAAAGAATGATTTATGAGCGTTTTTCACACTTATGACCATTGCAGCATCCCCGCGGTCACGTGTTCAAAATCCCGGCTCATATTTATGACGGTCGCAATGTCACGTGATCACTTCTTGCAAACTTCGGACAACTCAAGGCAATGGGGAAGCTCGTTTCGCTTAACAACCGTGTTACTAATTTATTTATTTATTTATTTATTTATTTATTTATTTATTTATTTATTTATTTATTTATTTATTTAAATTTATAAACCGCCCTTCTCCTTGCGGACTCAGGGTGGTGAACAGCCAATATAAAACATGGTATACAAAAGTTAAAAACAATTAAAAATTGTTAAATATTTTCGGCCGACAATTAAAACAACCCAATTTAAAATCAATTTCAAATTTAAAACAGAGGATGGGATCAAGCTAGCCCAGCTAGATGGAACAAATGGGTTTTAAGGGCCCGATGAAAGGTCTGGAGAATCCTGCGTATCTCCGGGGATAGGTCATTCTAGAGGGCGGGTGCCGCCACAGAGAAGGCTCTCCCCCTGGGGGTCGCCAGCCGGCACTGTCTGGCCGACGGCACCCGGAGGAGGCCCTCTCTGTGCGAGCGTACTGGCCAGTGGGAGGCTATTGGCGGCAGAAGGCGGTCCCGCAAGTAATGCAATTTAACAACTGCATTGATTCACTTAACAACTGTGTCAAGAAAGGTTGCAAAATGGGGCAGAATTCACTTCACAACGGAAATATTGGGCTCATTTGCGGTCATACGCAATGGAAAACTACCTGTAACTCTATGAATCAGCAGCCTATATATTTCCACTCAGCTGCGCTGCAGTCGAGTTCTCTACGTGAACTTATTACAAAATATTTTGTATTTCGATTCTCTTCTCTTTCTCTCTCTCTGGCAATATAATATCCACAGAACATATAAAAGCGAGGTTGAGCCGGCTCTTTTATTAAATTGCTTGCAGCAAAAAAACAAAAAAAACCCCCAAAAAACTTGCAGCCATTCTCTATTCCGTCAATTCTATTAAGGAGATAGGTATTCATTAACCTGAAGGGGAAAATGCTGATTTTGGAGTTATTAGCTATCTATTGCTTAGGTATATAACATGGACGAATGAATGACTTTCTATGGGTTTATCTGTGGGCAAAATTACCCTAGATGATATGAAACCTTTTGAATAGCGAAACACACGACAAAGTTGGAAACATAGGGAGGATGGGGAAAAATTGTGTACGAGTTTGTCATATTAAATGAAGCCGGGTCGAAGAATTTGAAACTTTTGTAAAGCAACAGAAGGCAAGACAAGAAACAATGGCTGGGAACTAACCAAGGAGAGGAGCAACCAGGGGTGAGTTTTAGCAGGTTCTGACCAGTTCTGGAGAACCAGTAGCGGAAATTTTGAGTATTTCGGAGAACCGGTAGTAAAAATTCTGACTGGCTCCACCCCCATCTATTCTCTGCCTCCTGAGTCCCAGCTGATCAGGAGGAAATGGGTATTTTGCAGTATTCTTTCCCTGGAGTGGGGTGGGAATGGAGATTTTACAGTATCCTTCCCCTGCCATGCCCACCAAGCCACGCCCATCAAGCTGCACCTACAGAATCGGTAGTAAAAAAAAATTTAAACCCACCACTGGGAGCAACTTAGAACTAAGGAGAAATTCCCTAATGGTGTTGTGGCCCACCAGCGGCCTACACGGATTGTTGCTGATCCCGACGATGAGGAGGCCGGTGTGGTGTCACGCCAGCAGCCTGTGCAGCTGGCCCTTGAGTCGGACAGCAAGGAGGCTGAAGCAGTTGTGGTGCCAGAGGCAGGGATTCAGCCAGGGCTTTCAGAACCTCCAGAGGCTCCTTTAAGTGAAGAGGATGAAGTGGAGGAGCCTCTTCTCAATGCACGAACATGCAGAGCTGCCAAAAGGCAGGAATGGCTACTCAGGAGGAGGTCTCCTCGAGAGTAAGGCTTGGGGCTAATTGGCCATTCCCTTAGCCTGTTTCAGTTTGCACATAGCTTGTAAAAAGCTGCAGGAAACAACATGTGTTCGTCCGTCCGTTCGCTGATCATTGAGTTTGAATTTTCTCTGCAAACCAGGTTTGCAGAGAAAATTCAAACTCAATGATCAGCGAACGGACGGACGAACACACGTTGTTTCCTGCAGCTTTCTGCCAACTCTAGTAAGACTCTATCTTATCTGTGGAATTTCTGGCAGGTTGTTAAGAACGTTTTTATTAACAGCCTGCATTTGGAAAATACTGTGTTTTGAAGTAAACTGAGTTTTGTTTCGGAGTTTGTGTGTGCTACATTCTTTGGGATCCGTAGCTGGGGCGGAACAAATGGTGAGAGCAATTATAGTCTGTAGAGATTCTCAGTCATCCAGGTGATGCTTGTCCCAAAGGTGCTTTTTCAGGAAGCAACTAGACTTCCTTGTTTGTTTGTTTTTCTTTTGAAGGCGTTTTGCTTCTCATCCAGTGGTGGGATTCAGCCAGTTCTGTCTGGTTCGGGCGAACCGGTAGCGCCAGCTGCGGTAGGCCCCTCTCATCCCCCTGGAGGTTATGCCATCCTATTTAGCCACGTTTTTGAGGCACGTACGCGAGCAAAGAGCATGCACGAAAGACCAAGCATGCACAGAAGGTGGCGCGAGTGAGCAAAGCAAGCGCAGGTGCACACACACTCACATTTGCGATCCAGTAGGGAAGGTAAGTGAATCCCATCTCTGTTCTCATCCTTCAACTCTGGATGATGGCGAATGGAAGGCCATCTGCATCTTTTTAGAGAGTCGTTGAAGCACTTGGAGGTTTATCTGTGTCCTCATTTCTGGGACCGTCTTCTGCTACCAATAGCCTCCCACCGACCAATGCGCTCCCACAGAGAGGGACTCCTCAGGGTGCCGTCAGCAAAACAATGTAGGCTGACCACCTCCAGGGGGAGGGCCTTCTCTGGGGGGGCACCTGCCCTCTGGAATGAACTACCCCCTGGGATACGCATGATTCCCGATCTCCGTACCTTTTGCTGGGCCCTTGTTATTTCAGCAGGCTGGCCTGGCTGAATAAAATAAAATTTGGGCGGAGTATTATAAGTATGGGTTTTAATGGAGAGAGCCAAATTTGTTTAATTCAGTTTTAATTGGGTTTTAAATGTTGTATGGTGTATTGTTTTATTATGGCTGTAGACCACCCCAAGTCCTTCATGATTTAGGTCCAGGATATTTACAGGACCTTCTCCTGCCTGCTTCCCACTGTCCTGTTCGTTCACATAGGGCCGCTCTCCTCAGGGTCCCAATGGCGAGCCAATGTCATCTAGCTGTGCCCAGGGGTAGGGCATTCTCTGTGGGTGCTCCCACCCTCTGGAATGAATTACCTACCGAGCTCCGGACGGCTCCTGATCTCCGCTCCTTTCGTCGGGAGCTGAAGACTTGGCTGTTCAAGCAAATAGGCTGACTCTGATTCTGGGTTTTATTATTTATCATTAATTAGTTATTTGATTTAAAGTGTGATTTTATTGTACATGTTTCTTAACTTGTGTTCGCCGCCCTGAGTCCTTCGGGAGAAGGGCGGCATATAAATACATGTAATAAATAAATAAATAAATAAATAAATAAATAAATAAATAAATAAATAAATATAAAACTAATAAACTAACTAACTAACTAACTAACCTGAATGGTGCTCCTGGTTCCTGTAGTCTGCAATTCTTTCCTCTGGAAATCCATTCCTATTCGCACACCATTCCAAGGATCTTTCCTCCTCCCCAATTTCAAACTTTGTGTTTCTTTATCTACTTTAAATCTTTTTAAAAAAATAATCTTTATTTACATTTATCATTAAAAAGGATAACGAAGCACCAAATATATGACAAATAAATCAACAAAACAAATAACATATATATATATCTGTAAATAGTTCCTTAATAACTTAATATTCGGTACAATATATCCATGTTACATTCCGGGGGAGACAGAACAACCTATTCCAAGGGTCTTCATCCCAAATTGTATAGCTAAAGGTCTGTAGAGAGTCTCAGTCATCCAGGTGATGGTTGTCCCAAAGGCTTCTTCGGCTCTGACTCTTCAGCTCTGACACGATCCTGTCAGAGCCGAAGAAGCTTCTTGGATCAGAAGTAAAATATCTTTAAAAGATAAAAAACCAAGAAAATCCAGTTGCCTCCTGAAAAAGCACCCTTGGGACAATCGAATGCCTTGCGTTCAGAAGTTGTGGATGGTCAGAAAGAGACTTTCCAAAAGATACTAGAAAACCATTTGTCCAAGCTTGGCATAGGATATAAAATAGTTTTTATATTCTGCTATCAGCCATACGATGTTGATATCCCACACTGCTTGCAAGCATTCTTCTAGTACAGGATCGACAAACTAAACTAAACTAAACTAAACTAAACTAAACTAAACTAAACTAAACTAAACTAAACTAAACTAAACTAAACTAAACTAAACTAAACTAAACTAAAGGATAAAGGATAAAGGATAAAGGATAAAGGATAAAGGATAAAGGATAAAGGATAAAGGATAAAGGATAACCTATAACCTATAACCTATAACCTATAACCTATAACCTATAACCTATAACCTATAACCTATAACCTATAACCTATAACATAAAATAAAATAAAATAAATGTATATTCAGAACAGATGTGAGGTGCATGTTTATCCCTGGGCAATAATTTAATGGGGTGTAGGATTGTGAAATTTAAGGCTTTTCGAGCTCCTGATTCCTTGTCATCTAGTAGCATGTCAGACTGGAATCAAAAATGTGCCAATTCCGTTTTATACGAGCGGGTTGCGTAAAGTTAGTCTGCTTTTCCTTAGCTTATAAATAAAGTCTTACAAATAAAGTATGCAATTTAATTATAATTCCATGTGATGTATGAAGCCAGACAGGGTGGTGAATTGGGTAATTTATGGTTAAATGGGTCATCCCAATGCAGCTTCTCAATTTAAGTTCCCTCATTGGGCTATTTTAGAGAAAAAGAGAAGGGTTCGGAGTTTGATTTATTATTTGAATAGTTGACATTGATCCATGAAAAGTCAAGATCAGATCTAGAGTAGAATAGACTAACAGAGTTGGGAGGGACCTTGGAGGTCTTCTAGTCCAACCCCCTGCTTAGGCAGGAAACCCTACACCACTTCAGACAAATGGTTATCCAACCTCTTCTTAAAATCTTCCAGTGTTGGACAGGGGTGGGTTCTAATTTTTTTTAGTACCGGTTCTGTGGGTGTAGCTTATTTTGTGGGCGTGGCTTGATGATCATGTGACAATTCTTTAGGATTTAGAGAGGTACTGGTCTACCATGCTTTTAACTGCTTGCAGAGCTGTACTGGGCTACTCATTTTGTTTTTGCAGGCACTGGTCTATCTATTTATTTTTGCAGGCACCGGTCTATTCATTTGTTTTCTTTTACCACTGATCAGCTGTAGGGCGGCCCTTTGAAGCCCTGCGGCATGAGTTTAAGCAGTTTTTTCCCCTCTAGCCGATAGCTGGGACTCAGGAGGCAGCAATAGATTGGGGGTGGGGCCAAAAAAGAATAATGCGGGGGGCAGGGGGTGGGGGGGCAGAACCAGTTCAGTGATGTCATATCATCACTGCTATCGGCTCGGCCGAACTGGGCCAAACCCCCCACTGGTGTTGGAGCATTCACAACTTCTGGTGGCAAGTTGTTCCACTGATTAATTGTTCTGTCAGGAAATTTCTCCTTAGTTCTAAGTTGCTTCTTTTCTTGATTAGTTTCCACCCATTGCTTCTTGTTCTACCCTCAGGTGCTTTGGAAAATAGCTTGACTCCCTCTTCTTTGGGGCAGCCCCTGAGATATTGAAAGACTGCTATCATGTCTCCCCTAGTCCTCCTTTTCATTAACTAGACATACCCAGTTCCTGCAAACGTTCTTCGTATGTTTTAGCCTCCAGCCGCCTAATCCTCTTTGTTGTTCTTCTCTGCACTCTTTCTAGAGTCTCCACATCTTTTTTACATCATGGCGACCAAAACTGAATGCAGTATTCTAAGTGTGGCCTCCCAAGGCATTATAAAGTGGTATTAACACTTCCCGTGATCTTGATTCTATCCCTCTTTTTATGCAGCCTAGAACTGTGTTGGCTTTTTTGGCAGCTGCTGCACACGGCTGGCTCATATTTAAATGGTTGTCCACTAGGATTCTGAGATCCCTCTCACAGTGAGCAAGGTACCACATATACTGTACTTGTGCATTTTGGTTTTCTTGCTTACTTTTTCACCATTGAATTTCAATTTGTTAGATAGCACCCAATGTTCAAGTCTGTCAAGATCCTTCTGTATCTTATGCCTATCTTCTGGAGTGTTGGCTATACCCGCCAGTTTGGTGTCTTCTGCAAATTTGATGAGTTTCTCATATATCCCCTCATCCAAGTCAGTGATAAAGATGTTGAAGAGTACTAGGCCTAAAACAGAGCCTTGGAGTATTCCACTTCATACTTCCCTCCGTGTAGATGCAGTTCCGTTGAGGACTACACGTTGAGTGCAGTTGGTCAGCCAGTTACGAATCCATCTGGTGGTTATGCTGTCTAACCCACATTTTTCTACTTTATCTAGTAGTAGCTTATGGTCTACTTTATCAAATGCTTTACATCTACTCTCTGCCATGGAAACTCATACTGTAGGGTGCCTTTCACCAGCTCTCAGTACAACTTAGTTCACAAGATTGTACTAATAGAATATTGGTAGCTCAAATATTATAGGTTGGGATAGTGATCAGATCAGCCATCAACAGACAAATAGAGATAAACAACATCTACATGCCATTCAAAAGAGACAATCAAAAAGCTGAAAAGGAAATAGAAAGGCCAAAACATCGCCAACAACCAAATAAACCATTTTACCATTGGCTAGAAAAGAGATATAGATAAACAAATTAATAAGTATGCAAGAGAATAAATAAAATATTGTATTTTTGAAGAGAGGTTGTAATAGATTAAGAGAAAATGAAGAAAGAAGAAACAACAAGAAGTCGAAGTCATTGAAGAATGACACACGGAAGGATTGACTGATGTATTAAGTGTTTGTTTGTGTATAATATATACACAAGCTAGTATATAAACAGTGGCTTGAGCATATAAATTAAGCAGTATATAAAAAGAGAGCAAACCCCACTCTCTTCTTGCCCTGATGATGCTATCTAGTTGGGCAATGAAACGTCCACAAGAAAACAAAATTGAGCTCCAAGGATCTCACAAGGTTGTGGCTGGTGGTGCAAAACCGATGAATGGAACTCTATTCATGCTGTGATGAACTATTAAAAGTAGGCTATAAATCTAATAAATACACGAAAGGCACATAGGGTTTGCAGCCAAGAGAAATAGGTGGTGTTATGATGAAAACAACACTGAGTCTAATCCGATCATCATTCCCCGGACAATATATTAAATTAATTTCCATTGATTTAATATTTTTTTTCAGAATTACTTCTCTTCTGTCATTTAAAAATGATCTTAAACAGAAGCTTGAGAAGAAGCCAAGTTTGGCAATGATTACAGCTACTTCTTTAGTTGAAGTTCCTAGAATCTATATCCGATGCATCTTCTCTTTTGATCAAGGTCAAGCAAGGTTATTGATTTATTCTCCAACGCACCTTTGCTGTAGCAGGCTGGCGAATTAAACAAAGCAATGTTCCATATTTATAGCTCCATCAAGAATTGTTGTTCTTAATCAACCGCAGGGATTCCCAACCCTTGTGAAGCTAAGGGCCGGATGTATTTGCATACGGTATTGCATAACATCTTCAATCGTATGTTTTTTTGTTTTTTCACAATTTATTAAGAAGGACCATCCTTCAGCTCTCCAGAACTAACTGTCTTGAATCAGGGGTGGGTTCTACTTATCTTTACTACCGGTTTGCAATGGGATTGCGCGAAGCTTCTGCGCATGCACAGATCGCCGATGATGACATCCGGGGCAGTGGGCGGGGCCTCCCACCGGTTTTACTACTGGTTCTTGCGGGGGCAACCCACCACTGTCTTGAATGAGAGTCAGTCAAGTAATTCAGGAGTGCTCCAAACACATCAACAGACTTAAACTAAGTTCTACCTTCTCTTTTTCTGATTCCTTCTTCTTCTTTTTTTTAAAGATGCATTCATTGTTTTATCATTTGTGTTTGCTACCCTTTTCACTTTTAGGACGCATTATTTCTTTTCATGGGTCTGTTGTTAGTTGGATGGTTATATACAGGTAGTCCTCCAATTACAGTTACAACTGAGCCTAAAAATTTCTGTTGGATCAAGTGAATTGTGAATAGCACGGCATTTTGCTTAGAGCAAAACCTCATCTTCATTTAACAACCCCACAATCCCTTGCGGGGTGGAATCTGGGCAACTGAATGGAGCCAGCAGAGTGCTTTAGTGGCCCGATGCCCTTCCTGTCGCCAATGCAGAGTTTTGTTCAGCAAATATATTCTCAGTGTGCCCACAGAGAGAAATATCTGCCTTTACCTAGGATCGAACTCACAGCCTCCTGATTGTGAGGCGAGAGCTTCACCTCTAGGCCACTGCACCGCTCCTTTGCTTAGAGCAAATGAAAAGGGAAATTTGTGATGGTCTCTGATTGTAATCAAAATGAGATTCGTTGAACAATGGGTGACATGGATTTTCATGTGGACATCTTGCAAGCTATTCTGTCTGAATAGGGGGGGACATGGTAACTGTCTTCCAGTACTTGAGGGGCTGTCACAAAGAAGAAGGGATTGACTTATTGTCCAAAATACCAGAGGGCAGGACAAGAATTAAGCGGTGGGAGCTTGTAAAGAAGAGATCTCCAACCTTAAAAGTAAGGAGAAATTTTCTGGCAGTGGGTCAGTGATGAATCAATAGACTAGCTTGCTTCTCAAAATTTTGGGTGTTCTAAATAGATTGAAATAGACTGAGGGGCTGCCCCAAAAAAGAGGGGGTCAAATTATTCTCCAAAGCACCAGAGGGCAGGACAAGAAACAATGGATGGAAACTAATCAAGGAGAGAAGCAATTTAGAACTATGGAGAAATTTCCCAACAGTGAAAACAATTGTCTTCAACCATTGTGGGTGCCTCACAGGGGTGAAATGCTCCCGGTTCGAACCGGATTGCTCAATCCGGTAGTGATGGCGGCGGGTGATTCAGAGAACCAGTAGCAAAAATCCTTGCCCCCCCCCCCCCACCACCACCATGCCCAGCTGAGCCGCACGATCATCAGGACATTTTTTTTTA
Source organism: Coluber constrictor foxii (assembly GCA_038048745.1). Classification (NCBI taxonomy): domain Eukaryota; kingdom Metazoa; phylum Chordata; class Lepidosauria; order Squamata; family Colubridae; genus Coluber; species Coluber constrictor. The sequence continues at coordinate 75,526 of JAWJVD010000214.1, forward strand.
ACTTTTAAAAGCATTTTTTCTACAACCTCTCCCGACGAAAAAATGCTTTTAAAAGTAAAAAAAAAAAAAGCCTCTGATGATCCCGCGGCTCAGCTGGGATCGTCAGAGGCTTTTCAAAGCAATTTTTTTCTGCAACCTTTTGGCCGAAGAGGTGGTTAAAAAAAATGCTTTGAAAAGTCTCTGACGATCCCAGCTGAGTTGCCTGATGGGAGAGGCTTTTCAAAGCGTTAGAAAAAAATGCTTTGAAAAGTTAAAAAAAAAGTTGGCCACGCCCACCCAGTCAAATTAATGCCCCCAGGCCACGCCCACAGAACCTGTAATAACAAATTTTACATTTCACCCCTGGTGCTCCATCAAGAAGAGTTTGGACTCTTCTTTGTCTGAAATGGTGTAGCCTCTCCTGTTCAAGCATGGGGTCGGATTAGATGATTTACAAGGTCTTTTCCAACTCCTCTTCTCTTTCATCTCCCCTCTGCCCTCTTCCCCCATCCCCCATTCCCCTATTCCCTATTCTCCATCCTAGACTGGGCAACTGGACAATCATTTGACATGAATGGTATAAAGTCTTCTGCCTTAAACAGGCAGTTGAATTAGAAGTCCTTCAAACAGGGGTGAAATGTAAACTGTGAAACGTGACAGAGACAGAAAGAGAAAACAGAGACACAGAGGGAGAGAGGGAGAGAGAGGGCGAGGAGGAGAGAGGGGGGGAAAGAGAAACTGAGAGAGAAAGAGACAGAGGGAGGGAGGGAGGGAGGGAGAGGGGGGAGGAGAGAGAAAGAGACACAGAGAGACACAGAGAGGGGGAAGGGGGAGAGATAAAGAGAAAGAGAGACAGAGAGAAAGGGAGAGAGACAGAGAGAGGGGGAGAGAGAGAGGAGAGAAATAAAAGAAAGAGAGACATAGACAGAGAGAGGGAGGGGAGAGAGAGAAAGGGAGGGAGATGGGGGAGGAGAGAGAAAGAGACACAGATACAGAAAGGGGAAGAGAGAGGGAGAGAGAGGGGGGAAGGGGGAGATAAAGAGAAAGAGAGACAGAGAAAGGAAGAGAGACGGGGAGAGAGAGGAGAGAACAGAAAGAGAGACATAGACGGAGAGAGGGGAGAGAGAAAGGGAGGGAGAGGGGGGAGACACAGGGGGGGAGAGAGACAGAGGGAGAGATGGAGTGAGAGAGGGAGAGTGGGGCGAGATAAAGAGAAAGAGAGACAGACGGAGAGAGGAGGAGAGAGACAGAGAGAGTGGGGGAGAGAGCAGGGAGAGAGAAAGAGACAGAGAGAGAGACACACATACGCACATACAGAGAGTGGGGGGGGAGACACACACACAGAGAGAACATCTTCCAGGATAATTTAAGATGTTGGACTCTCTGCCCTTTTTACAATCCCACTGATTTGTGGGTTTTATTGCCTCAAAACTGCATAATCAGTTGATCTCATGCATACATATTCTGCTCAAGAGCCCGCAGAGAGAGTAACACAAAAGATCTAAAACACAAAGGATCTATATATATTGTGCTAACTTCAATAATCTCGGGCCATTAGCATACTCAGCAAAATTAGGGCAGAAATTTAGAAAGGCCTCCCAAACCGGAGGATCAGAAGTAGTTTTGATTTACAATCCAGATTTTTCTCGGCTCTAGGAGCAGTAGGACCGAGACGAGGAAAAAATAACACAGTTTTTTTTAAAAAAAGATCTCCACGTCTAATTTAATTGTGCGATGGGTTAGTGTAGGTGTATTTCTGCAACAATGCATCCCACAGTCAATGGGATACAAAAAAGGAGAAGCTCTCTCAACCCTTTGCAAGTACTTCACTTGTTCTCTCACTGTGTCTCAAAGTAAGTGTTTTTTTTCCTTTGCTTTTCAAGCGACAACGAGACAGTCCTTCTCTTTTATTCCTCTGCTGCTGTTCTTCCACATAATACCACTTTATAAAGCCTTGGTAAAACCAATAGTGGTAGGATACAAAAAAAATTGACTATCAGTTCTGTGGGCAGGCTTGGTGAGTGTGGCAGGGGAAGGATAGTGCAAAATCTCCATTCCCACTCCACTCGAGAGGAAGTTTATTACGAAATCCCTATTTCCTCCCAATCAGCTGAGACTCGGGAGGCAGAGAATAGATGGGGGCGGGGCCAGTCAGAGGTGGTATTTACCGGTTTTTCCGAACTACTCAAATTTTCTGCTACCGGTTCTCCAGAACTGGTCAGAACCTGCTGAAACCCACCTCTGAAGACCAAACTTGGAATACTGCGTCCAGTTTTGGTCGCCATGATGTAAACAAGATGCTGAGACTTTAGAAAGAGTGAAGGGAAGAGCAACAACGATGATTAGGGGACTGGAGGCCAAAACAAAGAAAGAAATGGTGCTGAAATTGGAGTAGGTCTAGTTTAATGAAAAGAAGAACATGACAGAAGGACAGTTGTTCCAATATTGCCACAAAAACCAGGCTAACTGGGTTGAAATCCAGCAGGTTCTGGATAGCGGACATTTTGAGTAGTTTGGAGAACCGGCAAATACCACCTCTGGCTGGCCCCAGAGTGGGGTAGGAATGGAGATTTCGCAATATCCTTCCCCTGGAGTGGGGAGGGAATGGGGATTTTGCAATATCCTTCCCCTGGAGTGGGGTGGGAATGGAGATTTTGCAGTATCCCTCCCCTGACACACCCACCAAGCCACACCCACAGAACCAGTAGTAAAAAAAAAAAAATGAATTCCACCACTTGGGTCAACCTATTCTCCAAAGCAGGACAATGGATGGAAACTAACCAAGGAGAGAAGCAACTTGGAATTAAGGAGAAACTTCCTAACAGTGAGGACAATTAACCAGTGGAACAGCTGGCCTCCAGAAGTTATGGGTGCTTCATCACTGAGGTTTTTAAGAAGCCATTTGTCTGAAATGGCATAGGGCAGTGATGGCTAAACTTTTTGCCATCGCGTGCTGAAAGCGGGGGTAGTGGAGGGGGGGATTGCGCGCGGGCATGCCCACACCCATAATTCAATGCGCCCCATCCCCCCACACATGCACACATGACCCCCTCACTCTCCCCCCCGCTTTTGGCACGTGACGGCACGGTGGGCCCAGTAGGCCCATTTTTTGCCCTCCCCAGGCTCCAGAACCTTTCTAGGAACCTGGGGAAGGTGAAAATAGCCTTCCTCCAGAGGCTGTCCGGAAGTCCAGAAACAGCCGATTTCCCAACTTCCAGTGGGCACGGAAGGCCTGAAAATCAGATGGACTGAGATAGGGCAATGCTTGTGTGCTCACAGATATAGCTCCGTGTGCCACCTGTGGCACCTGTGCCATTGGTTCGCCATCACGGGCATAGGGCCTCCCTGCTTGGGCACGGGGTTTGACTAGAAGATCTCCAAGGTCCCTTCTAACTCTGTTATTCTGTTAGATGACCTCCAAGGTAATTTCCAGCATTAGCATTTGATGAATATCTACATATATATGATGTGGGGTAAACAACTGAACAACCCAAATTAAAAAAAAAATCCACCGTTTTTACCCAGTTATTGGATGACAGCCTCATTTGAACTTCTCATAAGTTGATTTCCGGTGGGGAAAAAAAACCGATTCCCCCCACCCCCACCCCTTTGGCCATTATCTATGTTCTTTTGACTCGTCTTACTTCCCGTAAATTCTCTCCAACATAACTCTGATTTAAAATCTGTCACTTTCCCCTCTCTTTTTGTTTCCCCTCCCTCTCTTCTCAATAGCTCATCAGTCCTGTAAAGGGTTATGATTTCTGTTTCTAAATTGCCAACTTCCTTTATGCTTTGAAGGAAAGTGGTTTAATAATGATGGGTGGGTGGGGGTGAGGCAGGGATTGTCTCCAGTGTCTAGTCCTGGATATGTTGGTTTTGATGTTAATTGATGGAGCCCGTGACTGCTTTAAGTTCCTCAATATCATGCCTGAAAAATTTTAAGTGAACTCTACGACTTCTGCAGAAATCAAACAAGATCACAGTCCTTTTATAATATGCATGCTTGTTTTGGGGGATGCTGTTCTTTCCTGGGTATCAGGCAGAAATTGGGGGGAAGAAATAAATATGCAGGAAGAGCATATTTGGTCAAACCCCCCATCAAATAAACATCTATTGGTAAAATTAGCGTATTGTTCGGAGTATAAGACGCACCTTTTCCCCCCTAAAAGGGGGTGAAAATTTAGGTGCGTCTTATACACCGAATGTAGCCCTGCCCACCCACTGGCCCCCACCCTTTGGCTTCTGCCTCCCAACAGTTTACCTCCTTGCAGCAAGCAGCAAGAAGAAACAGCTCATTTCAGCTTCAGCACAGCCTAATTAGCGTGGGCTTCTGCTGCTTGCTGCAAGGAGGTAAATTGCTGGGAGCAGATTTTTTTTTTCTTGTGCTAATCAAGCTATGCTGAAAACGAAAATGAAAGTAAAGCAGGCTGTTTGCTGCAATGAAGCAAAATTGCTGGGAGGCAGAGGCAGATTTCTTTTTCTTGTTTTCCTCACCAAAAAAGGTAATAGTCCGGAGCGTCTTACACTCCGAAAAATACGGTAGACATTTTCTTTCCTTGCCTACTGCATTTTTTTTTTTTTTTTTGCTAGCTAACCCATGAGTGTCAATTCAGGGTAATTCTGCATGTTTTAAAAACATATTTTACACACAATACGCCCATGTTGCTACAGTAATCTGTATTGATCAAAGTTTTTAGCCTGTTCGGAAAATCCAATTATAAAACCATTTAAAAGGTAGAAATAATAACAGAGAAAGGAGAAAAGAGAACATCATACATCAGTAACCAACTGCATTGAGCACACTTGTTTTAATAGGTCAGCGTTTCTGTAAACTCAGTGATTTTAAGATGTGTGGACTTTAACTCCCAGAATTCCCCAGCCACCATTTGTGGAATTCTGGGGCATATATCTTAATGAGGCTGAGAAACAGGGTGATATGTTATGCTGCAGTGTCAGATTAAAACGTGATTTGGCTAGTTATTTTAGAACAATAACCGAACAATATAAGGTAGGCAACTGTCTCGGTTCCATTACAAAACATTCACTGCAAGACAGATTTCATTGAAAAATTTCACTGCAAGACAGAAGAAAAAAATCATTGCAAGACAGAATCAAGATCATATGAAGTGTTAATACCACTTTATAAGGCCTTAGTAAGACCACCCTTGGAATACCGCATCCAGTTTTGGTCACCACAATATAAAAAGGGATGGTGAGACTCAGGAAAGAATGCAGGGAAGAGCAACAAGAATGATTAGGGGGCTGGAGACTAAAGCATATGAAGAAGGGTTACAGGAATTGGGTATGTCTAGTCTAATGAGAAGAAGGACTGGGGTGGGGACACGATAGCAGTCTTCCAATATTTGAGGAGCTCCTACAAAGATGAGGGGATCAAACCAGGGGTGCTATTTAGCAGGTTCTGACAGGTTCTGGAGAACCGGTAGCGGAAATTTTGAGTAGTTCAGAAAACCGGCAAATACCACTTCTGGCTGGCCCCAGAGTGGGGTGGGAATGAAGATTTTGCAATATCCTTCCCTCAGGAGTGGGGAAGGAATGGGTATTTTGCAATATTCTTCCCCTGCCATGCCCACCAAGCCACATCACGCCCATCAAGCCACGCCCACAGAACTGGTAGTAAAAATATTTGGATTTTACCACTGGGTCCAACTATTTTCCAAAGCATCAAAAGGCAAGATGAGAAACAATGGATGGAAACTAACCAAGGAGAGAAGCCACTTAGAACTGAGGAGAAATTTCCCAACAGTGAGAACAATTCACTGATGGACCAATTTGCCTTCAGAAGTTGTGGGTACTCCCACAAATTTTGGTATTATTAATTTTTGGGATTTTAAATTGGCTATTTTAATTGGTTTCGAGACTTTTATATTGGAACGCCGACGATTTAATCTAATTTTAATTTTTTTAATATTTGTATTATATGTGTTTTAATTTGGCTGTTCACCGCCCTGAGTCCCCCTCCCGGGGAGAAGGGCGGTATATAAATTGAAGTAAAATAAATAAATAAATAAAATATATCTGAAATGGTGCAGGGCAGGGGTCTCCAAACTTGGCAGCTTGAAGGCTTGTGGACTTCGACGGGAGTTGAAGTCCACAAGCCTTTAAGCTGCCAAGTTTGAAGACCCCTGGTGTAAGGTCTTCTCCTTGAACAAGGGGTTGGACTAGAATATTCCAAGTTCCCTTCCAATTCTATTATTCTATATTCTCTCTCTCTCTCTCTCTCTCTCTTTCTCTCTCTCTCTCTCTCTCTCTCTCTCTCTCTCTCTCTCTCTCTCCCCCCCCCCCCCCCATCAAACCCTCACTTCACTGTCCAGCTCCAGGAGACGATGGGGAAAAACATATCAAAATTCAAGAAGGGAGATTTTTTTAAAAAAAAAAACTAATGTAAGAACTGCAGGTCCAGATGAGACACACCTTAGAAATAAATATTTTCCTAGGGCGTCATTCAAAATTTATGTTGCCATAGGGTGTCTTCAGCTAGGCTCATTAGGAGTTCAGGTTTCCTAATTTTTTTAAAAAAAATTACATATTGTGTTTGAGTCTCTTAATCAGTATATTTGGGTGTGTGCTTTAAGCATACTCATTTTGTGCGACTTTTGGCTCAGCATTGCAAGCCACATCACAAAAGTCTCTAATCTGTCAATATCTGCTATGCAGATCAGTTTATGCCTATATTCTCAAGTTGCTGATTGGCTGAAGAGAAAGGGGGGTGGGACTCAATCAACTAATTCTACACCCATCCCTGTCTGCAGCAGTAGATTGCCAGGAGTAATCACCTGTGAAGCATGAGCTGTTTTTCAATGAAATTAATTGTTTGTTACTAGTGTCATTCAGGAAATCTATTTTTTTTCCCCAAGAAAATTACTGCAGGAATCATTCTTCCCTTTACTTTTGTATGGACTTTAGTTATGTCGTTATATGCAATTCAAAAATTCCTCCTCCTCCTCCTTCTCCTCCTCACAAATTCCTCTCTCTTCTAACACTGATGAAGTTACCTAGTTGGGTCATGAGAAATCTGCAAGGAAACAACCAAGCTGAGAGCACCAAAGACCCCATAGTCCTCCTTCTCCTCCTCCTCCTCCTTTTAATTCTTCCTAATTGAAGGCAACTGTACTGTTCAGTATGTTTCATTGATGTCTCCAACTTGGTGGCCATATAAATCTGATGATAGATGGATAGATGGATAGATGGATGGATGGATGGATGATTGGTAGATAGATGATAGATAGATAGATAGATAGATAGATAGATAGATAGATAGATAGATAGATAGATAGATAGATAGATAGATAGATAGATGATAGGCAGGCAGGCAGGCAGGCAGGCAGGCAGGCAGGCAGACAGACAGACAGACAGATAATGGATGGATGGATGGATGACATGGATGGATGGATGGATGGATGGATGGATGGATGGATGGATAGATAGATAGATAGATAGATAGATAGATAGATAGATAGATAGATAGATAGATAGATAGATAGATAGATAGATAGATAGATAGGCAGGCAGGCAGGCAGGCAGGCAGGCAGGCAGGCAGGCAGGCAGGCAGGCAGGCAGGCAGGCAGGCAGGCAGGCAGGCAGGCAGGCAGGCAGACAGACAGACAGACAGATAGATAATGGATGGATGGATGGATGACATGGATGGATGGATGACATGGATGGATGGATGGATGGATGGATGGATGGATGGATAGATAGATAGATAGATAGATAGATAGATAGATAGATAGATAGATAGACAGACAGACAGACAGACAGACAGACAGACAGACAGACAGACAGACAGACAGACAGATAATGGATGGATGGATGGATGACATGGATGGATGGATGGATGGATAGATGATAGATAGATAGATAGATAGATAGATAGATAGATAGATAGATAGATAGATAGATAATGGATGGATGATTGGTAGATGGATGGATGGATGGATGGATGGATGGATGGATGATTGGTAGATAGATGGATAGATGGATGGATAGATGATTGGTAGATAGATAGATAGATAGATAGATAGATAGATAGATAGATAGACAGACAGACAGATAGATAGATAATGGATGGATGGATGGATGGATGACATGGATGGATGGATGGATGGATGGATGGATGGATGGATGGATAGATAGATAGATAGATAGATAGATAGATAGATAGATAGATAGATAGATAGATAGATAGATAGATAGATAGATAGATAGATGATGGATGGATGACTGGTAGATAGATGGATAGATGATTTGGAGGTAAGTAGGTAGGTAGGTAGGTAGGTAGGTAGGTAGGTAGATCGATCGATCGATCGATCGATCGATAGATAGATAGATAGATAGATAGATAGATAGTAATGGATGGATGGATGACAGATGGATAGATAGATAGATAGATAGATAGATAGATAGATAGATAGATAGATAGATAGATAGATAGATAGATAGATAGATAATGGATGGATGACAGATTGATGGATGGATAGATAGATAGATAGATAATAGATAGATAGATGATGGATGGATGATTGGTATATAGCTGGATAGATGATTGGTAAGATAGATAGATGGATGGATGGAGAGAGAGAGAGAGAGAGAGAGAGAGAGAGAGGGAGCTGTACTTTGTGGTGGGTGGGTGGGGGTATATTTTGGGGGGATTGTTATGTGTGTTGGACCTGGTCTTTGGGTGTTAAGTGTATTTCATTGCATGGGTTTACTGTGTATATATGTACAACGGCAATAAAGTTATATTATTATAAAGATAGGGAGGGAGGGAGAGAGAGAGAAATGATTTAATGTTTTGTTGCTGCCATGGAGGCAGTGGGATATGGCTTTTTATGTTGTGCACCCTCTGTGTGAGCTGGACAGCTGTATACATTTGTTTGTTTGTTTGTTTGTTTGTTTATTAGATTTATATACCACCCTTCTCCTTGCGGACCCAGGGCGGTGAACAGCCAGAAATAAAAAGCAGATTTTACAAAAATTAAAAGAATTTTAAAAGCATCTAATATAAATTTGGCCCACAGTTAAAAACAGTTTTTATTTATTAAATAAATAAAAACGAAAAGAGACGGTTCTGTTTATGGTAGCTCCCGAATTGGACAAGATAAAGCACAAATCCTGGCTTTAGAGCATTTGGGAAGCAGAAAATCATCCCCAGCTGCACCCATTGAGTTAGAAGGAGGAGGTGAAGAGAATAGGCTGCATTATCTTTATCCATAATATATTATGTGTGAAGGGCTCTTATCTTTTCTTTTATGTTTAAAAGTGCTGTCCTTTTCATTCTGGCAACCAAACACGGATTTCAATAGTTATTATTATTATTTAATACAATCCTTTTCAGAGTCTTCAGCTCAAGGGCCTATGAAAAAGGAAGTGGGTTTCTTTATGTAATATTTAACGCTTACCGAATAGACCTTGGCTTATCGTACCCGTTTCAGGTCTGCAAAATGGAGCAAGTTAACAGACCCACGAAGTTGCTTCAGAAATTTTAAAATGAAGGGAAGGACCATCATTTTCCTAGAAGCCTGTAACACTATTGGGTTTCCTCCCCCCCTCCCCCCGTAGGTCCTTTTTTACAGTAGAAGCTGACATTTTAAATTTAAAAAAAAAAAAAGTTTTATAAACAGCAGGAGACAAACAAAATGACAAGAGATCAAGTTATGATTAGGGGATTCCGGGAGAAAGTTGAAAGGAAACAGGCAAATATGCCCAGGAGCAGAGAAGATGGATACCTATATGATCCAAAATATCGATAAGAGGAAAGTCATGGATATAGCAAGAAGCTATGCTGTTTCAAAGAAATTCTGTCAGAAGCCTTCTCACGATGTTCTCCATTTCTGTCTGTCTGTCTACCCATCTACCTACTTACCTATCCATCCATTATCTATTTCCCTATCTGTCTGTTTGTCTACTCTATCTATCTATCTATCTATCTATCTATCTATCTATCTATCTATCTATCTATCTATCTATCTATCTCTATCTATCTATCTATCTATCTATCTATCTATCTATCTATCTATCTATCTATCTATCTATCAATATGAGTCGGTGTCTGAATTTGATCATGTGAACATGGGGTTATAGCCATGGTTGTAAGTGTGAAAAATGATCATAAGTCAATTTTTCAGTGTCATCGTAACTTCAAACGGTCACTAAAGGAACTATTGAAAGTCAAGGACAACCTGTAGACAAAACTGGATTTCCTGCAGGACTTTATCAGTCTACTGAGTTGTTGTCATAAAACATAGATTAAAAAACATGAAATATTGAGGAAGGTATAATTTTTCTACTGCCTTTGCAATTTAAAAAAAAAAAATTAACAAGAGTTGCAAGTAGCCGTTTTATATGCATCAAAGGAGCGTGTGAATTGCAAAGTCTGACTCAGCACTCACTTGCTATCTCTCGATTAACTCTGGAGTATGTTCATTTCGCCTACCTCTTTTCTAATTAGATACTTGAAATGGGATCCTCCTAGCAACCTCCCCTCTCTAAATCATATTTAATCAAAGCAGAAGTGAGGTTTCACACCAGATATTCTTACCTAATAGGAAATTATTTAAGATGCTTTCTCTCTTCATAAGAGGAATATTAAAGCATAAAAGGTAAAGATTTCCCTGGCCAGTCATGCCCAACTTTAAGGCACAGTGCTCCTCTCTGTTTCTTGGCTAAGGGATTTAGCATTGTCCGAAGACAATTTCCATAGTCGTGTGGCAGCACGGCTATAGCCAAAGGCGCACGAATATTGTTGTCTTCCTATAATCTTCTCTATTGTCCTTACCACTCTCTGTACGGACTTTCTATCTGAGGCAAGAGAAGAGAATGACCAGTTGCTTATCTACTAAACATTTTTTTAAAACTTCCAGAAGCTCTTTGCTTTTAAATACCAATTACTTTCACGTGTGACAAGATGATCCATCAGGCTTCTTCTCCTATAGGCAACATTTTTAATCACGTTCATAGTGAAGAATGCACACAGCCTTGTCACGGAGGTATCTGAATATTCTTAAAATAGTCTCACACAAATGTTTTCCCCGTTTGTTACCACCTCCACATAAATCTGCTGCAGAACATGGTCTGCCACATAATTGAAGGCTGGTCCACTCCTACAACTATTAAATATGAACTATTAGAAATGAACTACTGCAATCCACTCTACATGGTCCTACCCTTGAAAACTATCCAGAAGCTTCGATTGGTTCAAAATGTGGCAATCCAGATGGTTTTGTGCAAGCCGAGACTTCCACATATTTCTTTCGGGAACTGCATTGACTGGTGATTTACTTCCAGGTCCAATTGAAGGTTTTGGTTGTCCCCTTCAAAACCCTACATGACCTGGGAACAGGTTATTCAAAGGACCTTCTTTTCCCAGTCATGTCTACCCAACCAACCAGAGAGACAGGGAATGCTTGGGATCCTCTCTCCCAGGAAGTCCATCTAACGGGATGAAGAAGGGCCTCGTCTGTGGTGGCTCCTTCCCTGTAGAACCTCATCCTTGCAAAAGTAAGATTGGTCCCCACTTTGACACTCTTTCACAATTTCATGAAGACCTTGTTCTGCCCATGGGTCTGGGGACCTCAGAGTAATATGGAGCCCATTATGTGGCTGGTTTGATTGTTGTTGCTAATGGTGTGGGGGTGGGGATTATTGGGGGTTTGATCATGGTTTAATTTTTGTAAGTCACTTGGAGTCAACGAGAAAACAGAACAGAATTTTTATCGGCCAAGTATGATTGGACACACAAGGAATTTGTGCGAGTGCATAAGCTCTCCGTGTACATAAAAACACATTCATCAAGAATCATAAGATACAACATTTAATGATAGTCATAAGTTACTAAATCAGCAATCATATCATACCAGGAAACTAAATAAAACAATGTAAATCGTAAAGATACAAGTAACAAGAGAGAGAGTTGGGAGACCATCTAAATTTTTATTTGTTTAGTTGGTTAGTTAGTTAATTTTATATAACCGCCTCCTCGCTCATGGCGACTCTAAACAGAATGTAACAGGAATAAAAATAAAAATACAAAATAAAAATAATAAAATAATAATAAAATAATAACCCCTCCACACCTACCCCCTTGTGACAACACACACTCATATCAGCCATTTAATGGGCTCCATCCAGAGGTGGTATTCAGCAGGTTCTAACCAGTTCTGGCAAACCGGTAGCGGAAAGTAGTAAGGAGAACCGGTAAATACCACCTCTGACTGGCCCCACCCCCATCTCTTCTCTGCCTCCTGAGTCCCAGCTGATCAGGAGGAAATGAGGATTTTGCAGTAACCTTCCCCTGGAGTGGGGAGGGAATGGAGATTTTACAATATCCTTACCCTGGAGTGAGGAGGGAATGGAGATTTTACAGTATCCTTCCCCTGCCACACCCACCATGCCATGCCCACCAAGCCATGCCACGCCCACCAAGCAACACTCACAGAACCGGTAGTAAAAAATTTTGAAGGAAGGAACCACCATAGAGAATGCCCTTCTTCTGGGTGCCACCAGAGATGCCTCTTTGGGGGATGGGGCTTGCAACATTCCTTGCCTCTCCACTCTGAGGGTCAGGTAGATGTGACCGGCAAGAGATGGTCCCTCAGATAACCTGGTTCCCAAGCCATGAAAAGATTTAAAGGTGACAACCAGCACCTTGAGTTGCACCCAGAAGCAAATGGGCAGCCAAGGCAGGTTTGATAAATGAGGTAAAATAATATAGGTCCAAGAGAAGAACATTTCTTGCTCCATTACTGGACGGAAAAAAAAATTTGACCTGCAGTCTGAATCATCTGAACTTCTGCTTAAACTGCATTAGCAAACATTTAACCGTTATTGACCTTGTCTTCACTGTTCTCACCTGCCCTCTCTCTCCCCGTCATCCCCTTCGTACTCAAAATTTAATTTGCAAGCTCTTTTCTGGAGAGAGAGTCCCAGCAAGACTCCAAGGCCCTCATTTGAACATATGCATGATTAAATTATAAATATGCCATTTCGCTTAATAAATACACCTACTCTTTGGCATTTGCTGGGGTGTTCGCTTATTGTGTGCAATTCTATGCACGTTTCCTCAAATGGATACGCTTGCATACTTTGGATAAGCAATTTTTTTAAAAAAAAATTATAGAATGCAGTTTGGGGTGGATCTTTCTGGAGGCAACACCATGCATTCTTGGAGAAGAAAGTTCATTGCTTGCATGAATTTGGAAGATGGGGAAATAGGTGGTCAAAATTGGACCGTATCTGCATTTCACCCCTTGTTCTGTAAATCCATGACTTGATTTAGGAGAAGTCAGTCTCTGTGTGTGCGTTTTCTCTCTTCAAAGTGAAGAGGCATTGCAGGAATCGGAGAGAAGTTGCTGTGGCAACCAGCGGCCTACTGAACATCCAGTGTTGCCTCCTTGGTTTTCACACATGTTCCTGCTGCAGCTAATCATCTTTTCTTACACTTTCTATCCTCGCTTGCTGTGGTATAAAAACAACCACAGCCATATTATCCATGCTTCTTTCTTCTGCAGATGCTACCACCGAAGACGCCAGCCAAAGCATATGTTTTGGAAAATGAACATGGTGGGCATACGCAGGACGAAATTTCAAGGACTTCACTGAAGTGATGGAGATATTTTTCCACTGTAGAACTGTAACTGAACAGTGCCAACGATAATGGAGAGACAATGCATCCATGAACCTCAACTAGCAGTCAGAAGATACGACGTAATTTCACAACCCATGGACAGAATTAACTGTAGTATCAACTAGGAAAGTGTCAGCATCCTAGACCAAGACCAAGACCAAAAACACTAGATAATTCCTGGAAGCTGGCACTCAAACAAATCAGCCATCAACAGGCACATAGAGATAAACAACCTCTACCTACCAATCAAAAGAGACAGGAATAAAAAGACCAAAACATCTCACCAGAAATCAGATACATACAAAGAATGGTTGCAAGAATTGGGTATGTCTAGTTTAATGAAAAGAAGGACTAGGGGTGACGTGATAGCAGTCTTCCAATATCTCAAGGGCTGCCACAAAGAAGAGGGAGTCAATTCTCCAAAGCACCTGAAGGCAGGACAAGAAGCCATGGGTGGAAACTAATCAAGGAGAGAAGCAACTTAGAACTAAGGAGAAATTTCCTGACAGTGAGAACAATTAACCAGTGGAACAACTTGCCTCCAGAAGTTGTGAATGCTCCAACACTGGAAGTTTTTAAAAAGAGGTTGGACAACCATTTGTCTGAAATGGTACAGGGTTTCCTGCCTGAGCACAGGGTTGACTAAAAGACCTCCAAGCAAGGCTGAAATCCAGCAAGTTCTGACAGGTTCTGGAGAACTGGTAGCGGAAATTTTGAGCAGTTCTAAAGAACCGAAAGTAGAAATTTGGAGTCGTTCAGAGAACTGGGAAATACCACCTCTGGCTGGCCCCAGAGTGGGGTGAGAATGGGAATTTTGATGTATCCTTCCCCTGGAGTGGGGTGGGAATGGAGATTTTGGAGTATCCTTCTCCTGCCATGACCACCAAGCCACGCCCACGAAGCCACACCCACAGAACTGGTAATCAAAAAAATGTGGATTTCACCACTGCCTCCAAGGTCTCTTCCAACTCTGTTATTCTGTTATTCAATACCCACATGAACCAAGATTAATACCAAGATTAACACTAAATCAACATTCAAGAAGCTAACAGTATCCCAAGCAAGAAACCACTAACTCAAAGAAGCTAGTAGTAAATAACAACCTAATCAAGAAACCACCAAGAAGGCTCCCAGCATCACTGATGGGACCAGATATTAGTATATAAAATGAGAACAAAACTCACAGCCTATTCGCGCTGATGATGTTACCTAGTTTGGTGATGAGACATCTGCAAGGAAATCACCAAGCTCAGAGAGCCCCCAAGGATCTCACAGTTCAACCCTGAGCTACAAATTTTCTCTTCTATTGGTACCCCAAAGGGATATTTTACAGGGCTGTTTTCCAGAAGATCTAGTTTTAGCAGAAGTTGTGTTGGCTATATTGGACGTGATTACATTTTTATCACTTTGGTCTAGTTGCCCTGTGTTTCTAAAGCAGATAAAGGAAGCCAGAAGAAAGAGCATCAACTTGAAGGGTCTTTGCTTTGGCTGAAGGAAAACCAAATAAATTATCCTAACCTTTGTTATGATGAAAGCGTCAGAAGAAGTTGAACGGATGAACAGTTGGTCTAATTCCTAATTCCACGCACAGTTGGGAGTGGGAAGAATGAATGTATCACTGCATTTCCTTTAGTTAATTACATTTTGCAATCCTAAATTTGCTAACCTGAGGCAATTCAATCACTACTTAATTGAAGAATTGTTCAATTAAAAGCATGGAGACTAAACAAGTGTGCATATTGTTTGTATGAAAATGCACATGTCAGTGTTTTTTTTTTCACTTTGTGCCCAAAGCAATTTCCAAAAGAGAGAGAGAGAGAGAGAGAGAAAAGGATAATAGCCTTCCTCTCACAAGCTGTGGAATCGCTTGCAAGTAGAATTAATGGTAGCTCTAGGAAAAGGCCATTTTAGAGTAACAAAAATCCAAATGACCCACAGGTGGCAGCAAAGAGTGATGGAATGATCCAGCTCGGCTGCCATCTAGTGGTTCTAGATTTTTTGCAACTGACATATGGTACTCCTATATCTGTGATGGCGAATCTATGGCATGTGTGCCACAGGTGGCACACCGAGCCCTCTATGCGGGCACGCAACCCGTTGCCTCAACTCAGCTCCACCGTGCATGCGTGCGCGCCTCCCACCGGCCAGCTGATTTTCGGGTCTCTGCCGCGCATGTGCAGGGGTCCAGGGAGAACATGGGAGGCACGCGTGCATGCGTGGGGGGTGGCGTGCATGATTGCGTGGGGGGCAGGGGAGCGTGGGAGGCAACCCCCCCCCCCCCCCGCAGCCTGTTTTTGGTCCCAGGAAGCTACAGGGAGGCCTGCTAGGCCCAAAACAGGATGCAGTAGGTGGGTCTTTGTATGATGTGTTCAGTGTTGTTATTTGCGTTTAAAGGACTTCCATCTCTTGAGGGGGATTTCTCTTTACTTTTGATTTAATTGCTGCCATTTGCTGATGTCCTAGTCAGAAAAGTCCTGGAGCCCTGGTAGCATAGTGGTTAGAAGGCAGTATTGTGAGCAACCTCTACCTAGAGCCTGGAGTTCGATCTTGACAGGGCTCAAGGTTGACTCAGCCTTCCATCCTTCCAAGGTCCGTAAAAATGAGGACCTAGATTGTTGGGAGCAATATTTTGACTCTGCGAATCTTAGTTTCAGCCTAGATGTTAAAATACCATATTTTACGGATTATACGATGCACCAGAGTATAAGACGCACCAAGATTTTGAAGAGGAAAACAAGGAAAAAATAGTTTTTGACCTCTGTGCATCTGGTTTCTGTCCTCCCCAGTCCTCAGGACCACTCTGCAGGCTTCCCAAATCCTCTGCGCATCCCATTTTTGTGAAAAATGGGCCCGTTTTTGGCCTCCCACACCCCCTCCCACATCCCATTTTTGGCCTCCCTAGCCCCCAGGAGCACTCTGCAGGCACCCGAACCCTCTGTGCATCCTGTTTTTACCCTCCCAACCCTCTCCCCCCCAAGTGTCCCATTTTTGCCCTCCCAAGTCCCCAGGAGCATTCTGAAGGCCTCTGCGTATAATGTTTTTGTGAAAAACAGCCTTGTTTTTGGCAAAAAATGGGACATGTGGGGCAGGGTTTCGGGCAGCCAAAAATGGCCGTATTTGGTCTATAAGACACATTGAAATTTCCACCCTCTTTTAGTGGGAAAAAAAAGTGTGTCTTATACTCTGAAAAGTACGGTAGATAGAAAAGCCCAAATAATCTTGTGTTTTATTGTTTGGGGTTCAACATTCAGGCATGATCAGGTTGGTGAGTAGCAAAGGTGGCGTGAAGGTTTTCTCCTTCTCCACAGGTACACAGGAGACTCCAGCTGTGTAAGGTTGAGATATTTCCTATCTGAGATCTTTTCTGTCTCTGATTTCCCTTTTCCTTCAGTGCTCCTCATTTTCTATTTCCCTTCTTGCTTTTTCAGACTCCTTACTGAAATGTCAGGGAAGTCATCTTTTGTTCTTCTCTTATCCACTGGGAACGTTCTTTCTTTTTCGTCTTGCTTGTGAGTCATGTCCGCCCCTCCCTGAGAGACATTTTGGGTTTTTGTTTTCTTGTAATGAACAGGAAAACTGACCTTCCCCTGTAGCACCGAGCTTATGCTCAACAGAGCCCTGTGGGATATTTTATCAAAGATCACAAGAGGAACAGTAGATAGGTGTCCCGACCATTTCTTGAATGATACAACTAATTAGAAAACAAGAGACCGCAGAAAGGAGCTGAGGGAAACAGGGGGAGAAGGGCAAGATTAGCATGAAAATCATTCCGGAAAAAAAAAAAAGATGGGGAGTGATTTTTCTTTTAATTATCTGGAAAAAGCTAAAAGGACTGACTGGAACAAACTGCTCTACTTCAGCACAGTGTCAGGGAAGGAATGTCATCTTCTCTTCCCTTGGAAACGTTAGAGCCCTGTTCATACGAGAGCAAGGTGTTTTATTATCATTCCTTCTCTTCAAAGAAAGTAAAACTATGACTCTCACAGCAGCTTAGGTGATAATTTGGCACATTTTACACTGAAGCTGAAATGGCTGCTATTCATAGAATATGGAATAGAAGAATAGAAGGGAATGGAATGGAGTGGAGTGGAGGAGTGGAGTGGAGCAGGGGTGGGAATGTACATAAGAGCCTGGTGGCGCAGTGGACTAAGTGCTGTTAAAGTAGAACTTTGTTGCCAGCTGCCTGCAATTACTGCAAGTTCGAATCTCACCAGGCTCAAGGTTGACTCAGCCTTCCATCCTTTCGAAGTAGATAAAATGAGGACCCAGATTGTGGGGGCAATAAGCTGACTTTGTATAAAAAAGAACACCGCTTGGGGAGGCCAAAAAGCCCTACTAAGCAGGTATATACAAAAGTATGAAGGCTATTGCTTAACACATTGTAAGCCACCCTGAGTTTCCGGAGAAGGGCGGCATATAAATCAAACTAATAAATAAATAAATAAAATAAATACATACAAGCAATAAGTGATAAATTATTATCACAGTCATCATAAAAATACATTCATCATAAATCATAAGATATAACACAGTGATTGTCATAGGATACTAAATAAGCAATCAGCATAAATCATACCAGGATACTAAATAAAACAGTATATTTGTAAGATACAAGCAACAAAATTATAGGCCTAAGTTTATTCCAAATTGTCCCCATATTGTTGCCCCATCACTTTTGGACTGGATGAGTTTATGATTGGCCACTAAAGTCAAGACTTCTTCATACAGAAGTCAATTGTGGTGACCTCGTGGTTGTATCTGTGCAGTTTGCTTACAGCGGGATCAAATTCCTTTCTATTTGTCATCTTCAACAATTTGGGCTTTTCCCCCTGAGTTTCCAGACTACTGGGTCCCCTTTACTTCCCAATTTCCTCCATTTGAATGTGTATTTTTGAGAGATTGGCACTGTTAAGCCTTCCCTTCATAATCATTGGGAAGCAGGGTAATAATGAGGAGGAGGAAGAGGAGAATGACAATTGTGGGGGTGCTTGAGGCTCTCTGAGATTGGTGATTTTCTTGCAGAAAGAGCCTGAGTAGGAGGCTAATGCCTCCTACTAAAAGGCAGCAATTAACATCCAGCTGCCTGTAATTCTGTGAGTTCAATCCTAGCCAGGCTCAAGGTCAACTCAGCCTTCCATCCTTTCTAAGGTCGGTAAATTGAGGACCCAGTTTGTGGGGGCAATAAGCTGACTTTGTATAAATATATACAAAAGTATGAAGGCTATTGCTTAACGCATTGTAAGCCGCCCTGAGTCTCCGGAGAAGGGCGGCATATAAATCTAATTTTTTTAAAAAATATGTTTCATTACCCAACTAGATAACACCATGAGTCATAGAAGGGAAGGGGGTTTGCAGGGAGGTGGAGGACAAGGAATAGGAGGAGGAGGAGGAGGGGAAGGAGGAGGAGGAGGAGCAGGGGTGGGCTGCTGGGGATTCGCAGGGGTTCGGGAGAACCTCTAGCTAAAATTCTGTGCAGTTCGAAGGACCCCCAAATCCCACTCCTGGCTGGCCCGCCCACCCCTCCCCTCCCAGGAGTCCCCATGTAGCCTGTTTTGGAGGCCGGTAAGTGCAGGGCGCACATGGAGGCTCAAGGAGGGCAAAAAACGGGCCTATCGGAAGTTCGGGAAGGCCAGGAACAGACCCATTTCTGGCCTCCAGAGGGCCTCCGGAGCCTGGGGAGGCTGTTTTCGCCCTCCCGAAGGCTCGAGGAAAGCCTCTGGAGCCTGGGGAGGGCAAAAAGCTGCAGGAGGCCGACTAGGCCACACCCACCATGGCCACGCCCACCCAGCAACCAGGCAGAGAACCCCTTGCTAAAATTTTTGAAGCCCACTCCTGAGGAGGAGGAGGAGGAAGACAGACAATCTAGGTGCCTAGAGTTTACTACATTTCTATTTCTTCTCATTTGCCCCTTCAGACTACAGCTGAGGGAGCGAAACGAAGCAAAGGCTGAGGGAGAGAAATGAAGAAGTCATCATTTAGGCCATATTCATACAATACAGACCTTGGTTATCCTGGATGACTTCTGCTTTCACACTGACTACTGGTTCCCAGAATCCATTAAGCTGTTTATGGACAAACTAACGAAGGGCGAATGTTAAGGAAGAAATGTCTCTTGTTATTCTGATGTCGCTTCTACCTTTCTAACTGATCCGGTTGAACGTGAAAATAAGGCAGCACGGGCAAAATTATACCCTCCAGCTAATTAATGAAAACGTGCAGAGTCCCTTGAGATTGGCAGTGCCAGCGAGGTCTGGAACGGAGTGAAATCCGAGTATTGGGAGGGCACAAAGTTGTTGACCTCGGCAGTAGAACCGTTATACTAATTGCCACCCTTCAGAAATGGAAGGAAAAGGAATTACTAATTTGCATTTTAGTTCAGCAGCTGTATGACTCTGCCCAAGTTTGCTTGGATCTCGTATCTAGACAACGTAACTTCATTTGAGTCCCCCCCCTTTTTTTTTTTTTTTACAAAATTCCTATAATGTAGAAACTCCTAACTGAAAAGACGAAATGAGCAATGAATTCATAGGCATCGCTGGGGAGAGGTAGACAAAATTGAGATGACAGCGGTGGGGTCCTTGGTGCTCTCTGAGCTCGGTTGCTTTCTTTCAGACGTCTCATTACCCAACTAAGTAACATCATCAGTTCTGGAAGGGAGTGTTGGTAATGTTACTTAGGCAGGTAACGAAGTGTCTGCGAAAAAAAAACCCCAATCAAGTTCAGAGAGCATCAAGGATCCCATTGCCACAATTCATCAGTTCTGGCAGGAATCCTTATTACTCTCTTCTCTTATTACTTCCCTCTCTTATTGGTATTATGATGATGTTGATTATCATTATTCTACGAATTTGCATGCACACTGAGAGCTTCTGCACCAGAGACAAATTCTTTTTATGTCTTGTGACCAGATAAAGTGTTCCATTCCATTCCATTCCATTCCATTCCATATTTTCTATTAAATTCCATTCCATTCGATTTCATTCTATTCTATTCTATTCTATTCTATTCTATTCTATTCTATTCTATTCTATTCTATTCTATTCTATTCTATTCTATTCTATTCTACTCTACTCTACTCTACTCTACTCTACTCTACTCTACTCTATTCTCCATTCCATATCTTCCCTTCCCTTCCCTTCCCTTCCCTTCCCTTCCCTTCCCTTCCCTTCCCTTCCCTTCCCTTCCCTTCCCTTCCCTTCCATATTTTCTATTCTATTCTATTCTATTCTATTCTGTTCTGTTCTGTTCTGTTCTGTTCTGTTCTGTTCTATTCTATTCTATTCTATTCTATTCTATTCTATTCTATTCTATTCTATTCTATTCTATTCTATTCTATTCTATTCTATTCTATTCCATTTTGTTCTATTCCATTCCATTCCATTCTTATATATCCTATTCTATTCTAAATCGTCTTTCCCCCAAGGGAAAACTGAAGCCTGGGTATTCCTATTCCTAGTTTAGCCCCGTTTTACTCTATATTAGAAGCTCTCCACTATCTGCTACAAGAAGAGAAACGATGCTGAACCTTGGAATGAATTTCAGCTCCTAATAACAGGTCTGTGCTCCATCCACTTTCGTCCCTGCCACCTTTGAGAATAAAAAGGAGAGACTACCGAAGTTTTGGTACTGACTCCTTTTTGAATTGCCCATAAGAGACTGCAGTGCGATGTTTTCAATTGCACTTCCTGTCAGCCTTAATTCCACTCCTCGTTTCCTTTGTCCTTTTCCCTTGCAAATGATGTGTTAAAAAAATTCTCTATTTTTTTTCCACCCTAAGGACCACTTAAATATTTGAAAAAGCGTTAGTGTACTTTCTCTTAACTCCATAACAGGCTGTTTGTGCTGAGATGGTCTTAAAACTGTGAACGCTTTCCTCTCCCAGCGATTGTTATGATTTTCTAACTATATAAATCGCACCGTTTGTGATGCCTTCACACTTTCTCCGGAGCTGAACCTTGTGAGTTGTGGGGTGAGGGGGAAGGAGGAGGAACAATACTATCTCGCCCAGCGTTGCATTAAAAATATTTATTTTTCTGAGATTTTTTTCACACTTAAATCTATTTGAAGAGTTCCAGCAACTTGCAAGGAATTTATCAACAGGGTGAACTTGTAAGGAATTCACGAAGAGATATAGCTGCAGGGCAAGATTAAAAAGTATAAAGGTAGTCATTGCATCGATACAATTCAACCCTTTTGTGTGTGTGTGTTTTTTTAGCTATTGCCCAATAGTTAGAGCTCCAAAAAGATTGATTTTCCAGCACCTTATGATGACGGTATAAAGGAAAAAAGGGAAATTTTGATTGTTTGATTAGAGCTGTCACGTTATATCAAAAAAAGAGAATACTGGCATATGTAGCTAAGGGTTGAAATGAGAGGTCTTTGGTGTTCTTTGGTGTTTTATTGCAGATATATCATTAGCCAGCTATGTAACCAGTGTTGGGTTGCTCCCGGTTCAGCCCAGTTTGGGCAAGCTGGTAGTGGTGATGATGTGACTCACGTTCTCTATGACTGTGAGCTGGGCCCTCCCATTTGTCCCAGGTGCAGCAGAATGGATTGCTACGCCTCAGCAGGGCATAAATTGAATTTATTTATTTATTTATTTATTGGTTCGATTTATATGCTGCCTTTCTCCTGAGATTCAGGGAGGCTTACAATCCGTTAAGCAACAGCCTTCATACTTTTGTATAGACCTGCTTAGTAGGGCTTTCGGGCCCCCCTAAGCGGTGTTCTTTTTTATACAAAATCAGCTTATTGCCCCCACAATCTGGGTCCTCGTTTTACCTACCTCAGAAGGATGGAAGGCTTGAGCCTGGTGAGATTCGAACTTGCAGTAATTGCAGGCAGCTGGCAGCTAAGTGCTACTTTAACAGCACTTAGTCCACTGCGCCACCAGGCTCCTCATATTGTTTTCGGTGACAGGAAATTCCTCCTTAGTTCTAGGCTGCTTCTCTCCTTAATTAGTTTTTTTTTATTATTTGATTTATATGCCGCCCTTCTCCGGAGACTCAGGGCAGCTTACAATGCATTAAGCAATAGCCTTCATACTTTTGTATATTTTATACAAAGTCAGCTTATTGCCCCCACAATCAGGGTCCTCATTTTACCTAACTTGAAAGGATGGAAGGCTGAGTCAACCTTGAATGCGCTTGTGTGGAGCGCAAGTTCGGCGTGCGTGCGTGAAGAGAACCAGTAATTAAATCACTGGGTGGCCCCAACCTGCTCCACCTCACCCCTTCCAGGAGTCCCCATCTGCCCCATTTTGGCTCCCAAGTAAGTGCAGGGAGGTGTCCTAAGCCCAAAACGGGGCACGGGTGTGTGTGGCGCCCCCCCAGGCCTGTTTTTGTTCACAGGAGACTTCAGGTAGGCCTACTAGGCCGAAAATGGGGGGCAAAGGGACAGTGCATCCCCTGGCGGCCCATTTTTGCTTCCAGGGGGGTGCAGGAGGCCGAGTGCTGCCAGTCACACCCCTTGGCCAGGCCCACTATGGCCACACCCACCCAGTCGGCCATTAGGTCAGAGAACTGGTTGTTAAATGATTTGAATCCCACCACTGGTAACATCCTCAGTGTTCGAAGAGAGTGGGGTTTGTTCTCCCTTTTATATATAAGTGTGTGATGGTTCGCCAGCAGCCTGCGGAGTTGGACAGCGATGAGGCTGAGGAAGAACAGGGGCCAGTTCTAGAGGCTGGGGAAGGCTCTGCATCAGAGGCAGAGAGGAAGCCAGGGCCATCTGGGAGCAATGCGCGAACTCCGGAGCCTCCAGAGGCTGACAGCAGAGAGGCAGAGGAACAGGAGAAGCCTGTTTCTAGTACATGTATGAGAAGAGCTGCCAGAAGGCAGGATCAAATGTTTTGCATTTAATATTAACTACGTGGGCCTGGGCCACCACAAAGTGGCTTGTCCCATCCAGGTTGGTGAGAGTGTTCTTGGTAATTAATCTCAGCAGAACCAATAATTCAGTCTACTTTAATGAAAAGAAGAACTAGGGGAGACATGATAGCAGTCTTCCAATATCTCAGGGGCTGCCACAAAGAAGAGGGAGTCAAACTATTCTCCAAAGCACTTGAGGGTAGAACAAGAAGCAATGGGTGGAAACTAATCAAGGAGAGAAGCAACATAGAACTAAGGAGAAATTTCCTGACAGTTAGAACAATTAATCAGTGGAACTGCTTGCTTCCAGAAGTTGTGAATGCTCCAACACTGGAAATTTTTAAGAAGAGTTGGATAGCCATTTGTCTGAAATGGTGTAGGGTTTCCTGCCTAAGCAGGGGGTTGGACTAGAAGACCTCCAAGGTCCCTTCCAACTCTGTTATTCTATTCTATTCTATTCTATTCTATTCTATTCTATTCTATTCTATTCTATTCTATTCTATTCTATTCTATTCTATTCTATTCTATTCTATTCCATTCCATTCCATTCCATTCCATTCCATTCCATTCCATTCCATTCCATTCTAATTTCACTGTGCCTTTCATTTTAATTCTTTCAGGATAAAAATTTCAGTCTTCAGATAACATACTATATATATACATGAGGTGGGTGTGGCTTACTGATGATGGCTAATGAACCAGAAATAGCTATATAAGTCTCCAAGTGGGCAAGCACAAAATCTGCTGGCTGCCTGGCTAGCTATAGCTATTGCCCACTTGGAGACTTATATAGCTATTACAATATCTATTTTCTTATTGCAGAAACACCTTAGTTACGTAGGAAAAACCTGGTTTAAAGGAAAAACACACATAAAACCTACGAAAAGTAAGAAAATAGATATTGTACCTTTACAGGGAGGATACATGAGGTGAGTGTGGCTTACTGATGATGGCTAATGAGCCAGAAATAGCTATATAAGTCTCCAAGTCTCCAAATGGGGAATATATTCATATTCCACATGGGTTATGTTCTCTCACCAAACAAATCCTTCCTTTGATTTATTTAAGTGGTTTGTGCGAAAAATATAATGCTTTCCTTAGATCTTAAAAAGTCATTTTAGTCTTCAGATTAAAACCTCCGTGGGTGTGAGAGAGAGAGAGGTCAGAGAAAATGTGTGTATTAACTTTTTTCAATATCTCTTAACCTCTTGTTATCAAAATACTAGTTCCTTGCACATCTCGAGATTGTGCACCATATGATCTCTTAAGCGTACAATTTTCTTGGCAGATAATACATTGTTTTACAGTTTACTCATACGCTATTAGCTTCTCTATAATGGTCTTTTATTGTTTTCTTTCTTACCACAATTGGGATAGTTATAGTCATTATAATCCATTTTTTAAAAAAATAGAGTTACCAGGAGACGGGCATTTTAAAACAAATATGGTACAGAAATTGAAAGCAGAAGTAAGTTTTCTCTCTTCTCCGGATATGGCAAAGTAAATTTTGAGAAATATACGTAGATTTGATCTGATTAAATTTGAGTGCCATCTTTGTCACGATGAAAGCTGACACAAAATGACAGGCATGCAACATTTGTCGTGCCACAGCTCATAACGGTTAATAACTTGCATTGTGCGTTATAAGGGAAAGGACAAAGAGTTACTTGTACATGTCAAGTTGGAAAATGACAGTTCATAAGAAAGAGGCAATAAATCTTTTAAAAATGTCAGGCTGTATTTTCAAACATATAGTGACTCAGCAGTGTTCATCCTTCGAAGTTCCAAATTCTCTGTCTAATGCTGGCCTAGAAACCAGGAGACAATGAATTCTAGTTCCCATCTTAGTCATGAAATCTGATTGGGTGACTTTGGGCCAATCACCAGGGGACGGTGAGTTCTAGTCCTGCCTTAGGCATGAAAGCTGGTTGGGTGACTTTGGGCCAATCACCAGGGGACGGTGAGTTCTAGTCCTGCCCTAGGCATGAAAGCTGGTTGGGTGACTTTGGGCCAATCAACAGAGACGGTGAGTTCTAGTCCTGCCTTAGGCATGAAAGCTGGTTGGATGACTTTGGGCCAATCAACAGGGGACGGTGAGTTCTAGTCCTGCCTTAGGCATGAAAGCTGGTTGGGTGACTTTGGGCCAATCAACAGGGGACGGTGAGTTCTAGTCCTGCCTTAGGCATGAAAGCTGGTTGGGTGACTTTGGGCCAATCAACAGGGGACGGTGAGTTCTAGTCCTGCCTTAGGCACGAAAGCCAACAAGGCAACATTGGGTTTCTGGGTGGTTGTTAGGAGAAACTAGGAGGAGGGAGAAATATTATCTATGTTCGCTGCCTTGAGTTACTCATAAAGATTGTTTGTTTATTCATGTCAGAAGCATCACGATTAAAATAAGGCATACCATATGACACAACATTTAAAAATAAAATACAAGCTTAAAATATGTACAAATTAAACAGATCTTACCCAGAAACTAGCGACTTTAATTGCATTTTGTCACTTGGCCATGAAGTCACCAGACAAGAGCCTGGTGGCGCAGTGGACTAAGTGCTGTTAACAGTAGCACTTAGTTGCCAGCTGCCTGCAATTATTGCAAGTTCAAATCTCACCAGGCTCAAGGTTGGCTCAGCCTTCCATCCTTCTGAGGTAGGTAAAATGAAGACCCGGATTGTGGGGACAATAAACTGACTTTGTATAAAAAAGAACACCGCTTGGGGCGGAGGTGAAAGCCTTACTAAGCAGGTATATACAAAAGTATGAAGGCTATTGCTTAACGCATTGTAAGCCATCCTGAGTCTCCGGAGAAGGGCGGCATATAAATCTAACTAATAAATAAATAAATCCTCTAGTGTATATTGATTAGGACACAAAGGGTGGGGATACATATGTGTTGTTGTGTTGTCACCACAATCGCAAAGGGCGGACGCCACCGGATAGCCCCATTTGTTCAGAGTGGATCTTGTTGTACCTGTGTGGAGTCTATTCAAGGATTTCCATATTGCGATAGTGGCGAATATCTGTCACTCAGGTGTAGGATAAGGTTGGAAGTTCATTCTCCGAGCTTGTGAGTTGGTTTCTGAAAGTTTTGTTACCTGGTTAGGTAACATATTCAACAGAATTTAGGGGATGTCAACATTGGTGTTCTTCTGCTTCTAAGGCAGAAGTCAAACTCAAAGCCCGGGTGGTGGATGCAGCCTGCGGGGCGCTTAGATCTTGCCCATGGGGTCACCCTGAAAACAGTGAACAACTGGCCCATTGTGCCACTACCAGCAAAAGGGTAGTGTCACAGATGAAAATGGAGTTTGTGAGGGCCGCAGGCAGCACTCCCAACTTTATTTTCACTGGCAGAGGGTTGCAGGAGGCTGTCGCAGCCAAAATGAAGTTTGGGAGCCTGTTTTCACTGGCAGAGTAATCGGGGCACCATATATATATATATTGCTTCCCTTTCGCCTTTCAGCTCCAATCCAGGAGCCCTCAAGCAGTCACATTCACGACAAGCCATTTTATACCAAATTTATATTTTGCTGATAAAGAAATAAAGGGAGACTAGCATAGATCTATTTCAAGTTATTTAGTGCTCATCAGCTAGCCGTAACTTTACAAGTTCGAATCCGAGTAAGGGTATGGCTAGCTGATAAGAGCTAAATAGCTTGAAATAGATCTATACTAGTCTTCCTTTATTTCTTTATCAGCAAAATATAAATACAAATACAAATACATGTATAATATTACAAAATAATCAAAATGTAACATATATAATTATATATATATTATATAATATATAAATAGATATTATATATAAATAGATACTTTATATATTCTATTTCTCTTTAGCCAGGTTCTTCCTACGTAAATCAAGATTTTTATGCAGCCCTAGTTCAGTGAAATCACAATCCACTAGTTTCTAGGCTTTTTTTTTTTCTGGCAGCCAGCAGGCCCTCAGCTGCCCATTGGGCGACTTAATTAATAATTATATATAAGATAATGTCACATTTTGATTATTTTGTTGTAATGGAATTACATCATGAAATTCGTTCAATAAAGCACAGCCTGGAGAAAATTGTACAACCACAATGTGCCTATCAATCTGCAAACAGCGTGGATGGAACATTTTGCCACAACTCCTAAAATGAGAGAAATGAGGATGAAAAGTATCATTTCGCGTTTTTATGTGAGCTTTTGAAAATGCATCTTTTGTTAACGTGGGAAGGAAATAAAAATAAAAGTGGAGAAACTGAAAGGAGAGAGAGACTGAAATTATCCTACTGTTAAACAACGGCTGTCAAAATTCAACATGAGATGTTATTCAAGTGTGGTAAAACCTTTGCATTCTAGCCTCCAATAGACAAGAAAAGCCTTTTCTAAAACATCTATTAAATTGGAGATTGGTAGGAATGTAGAATTTGCCAAGAGGCATCCATGATGGAAAGTCATCAGAAATAATCAAGGGGGTAGTCACAACTGAAAGACTGAAATCACCAGTTTCCATACCAAACACGAAGAGAACCTCCTGCACACGAAATCCAACCGTGCCTTCTATAATTTTGTAAACAACAAGCTTAAAGACTCCAGATCTATCCCACCCCTAAAAGGACCTAACGGTAAAGAATGCAATGATGAAGCCGTTAAAGCAAACCTCTTCAACGCATTCTTCAGCTCAGTCTTTGTAAACAGCAATGGCTCATGCCCAACATTCCCTAGTCGTACCACAAATAACTACAACGATCTAATGCAAATAGATTTCACAGAAGATAATGTTGAAAAGGCACTATGCAGATTAAAACCATCTCTATCTATCAGACCTGATGGACTGTGTGTATACTTCTTAAAAAAGCATTCCACTCCTATAGCAGGATCCCTAAGCATAATCTTTGAAAAATCCTTCAGGATAAACCCCCTACCCAAACTATGGTCACTAACCATGGTCACCCCTATCTTCAAAAAGGGAGACCCCATCTGAGTTGAAAATTACATACCAATCTCTTTATGCTGAGTTACTTGCAAAGTCATGGAATCAATCATTAATCATTCCATTACCTTCCACCTACAAACAAACAACTTACTCTCTAATAAACCATTTGGTTTCAGAAAAAAATTATCCTATAATCTACAAAAAATTATCCTATAATCTACAAAGTCCATAGTAGTATGGACTACTAATCTTGATCAGAGCAAAGCAATAGATGCCATTTACATAAACTTCTGTAAAGCCTTTGATTCAGTGGTACATGACAAACTACTTCTAAACTAAAATCCTATGGCATCTTTGGACATCTACATAATTGGATAGCTCCGTTCCTGTCAAACAGACAGCAAGTGGTCAAAATAAGGAGTGCCCTATCAAATCCTGCACCCCTTAATAGACCGCTATTAAGGCAGTATTCTAGGACCAACATTATTCATACTATACATAAATGATCTTTGCGATCATATTATAAGCAACTGTGTTCTCTTCACCAATGATGTAAATATATTTAACACCAGACAATGCTGCTACTCTTCAAAAAGACCTTGACTTTGTTTCGGAATGATCAAACAATTGGCAAGTCCAAATCTCAACCAACAAATGCCCTATCTTACACACTGGCAAAAAAAAAAAATCAGAACACAAAATGCAAGCTGAGTGGACACGACCTTGTAGATGACCATCACTCTGTCAAGGACCTTGGAGTATGCATATCTAATGATCTAAGTGCCAAAACCCACTGTAACAATATCGCCAAAAAGGCATTAAGAGTTTTAACCTAATCTTGCGTAGCTTCTTCTCCGGTAATATCACACTACTAGCCAGAGCATACAAAACGTTTGCTAGACCAATTCTTGAATACAGCTTATCTCTCTGGAACTCGCACAACATATTGGACATTAATACAATTGAATGTGTTGAGAAATATTTCACAAGAAGAGTCCTCTGCTAGCAACAAAATACCTTATGCCACCAGATTTGAAATTCTGGGCTTAGAACTATGCCACCTTCGGTATGACCTAAGCGTAGCTCATAAAATTATCTGCTACAACATCCTACCTGTCAATAACTACTTCAGCTTCAGCCACAACAACACACAAGTGCACAATAGATACAAACTTAAAGTGAACCGCTCCAAACTCGATTGCAGAAAATATGACTTCGGCAACAGAGTGGTCAGTGCCTGGAATGCGCTACATGACTCTGTTGTTTCATCCCAAAGCCGTCAAAATTTTAACCTTAGACCCGTGATGGCAAACCTATGGCACGCGTGCCACAGCTGGCACATGTCTCTGTGGGCACGCAAGCTGTCACCCAGCTCAGCTCCACCGCACATGTGCATGCGCCTCCCACTAGCCAGCTGATTTTTGGGATGTGCAGGGGTGAGGAACATGTTTGAGACATGTGGTCATGCGCATGTGTGAGGGGCGGATGTCATGCACATGCGCAGGGGTCACACGTGAATGTGTGGGGGGTGGGGCAGAGCATGGGGGATGGTGTGCCTCCCACAGCCCATTTTTGGGCCCAGGAGGCTGAAGGGAGGCCTGCTAGGGCCTGGGGATGGGGGAGTCGCACACACATGCGCAAAGGGGCAGGGGGAGCGTGGAGGGTCATGTGTGCATGCGCAGGGGGGGATGTCACATATGGGTGCTGGCATACATGTGTGCTGTCGCATGCGCACACACGCGCTTTTGTCACACGACGAGAAAAAGGTTAGCCATCCCTGGCCGAGTGTATCATTTGC
This sequence comes from Coluber constrictor foxii, assembly GCA_038048745.1. NCBI lineage: Eukaryota > Metazoa > Chordata > Lepidosauria > Squamata > Colubridae > Coluber > Coluber constrictor. The sequence goes on from JAWJVD010000214.1 coordinate 105,729, forward strand.
ATTCTTCCCTTCCTAAAAGTCCGTTAATTTTTACAGGCTCATGATGATGTCCTAAGGGATGTGGCTAATTGAACTGCTGGTTAATAATTAAGGGTGTTTTAGTTATTCATTGTTTTATTAAGGAAGTCCACGGACTCAGTAATATAAACAGAAGGACTCCAAGAAATTTGGGCTAATTGATGTTGTCACTGCCTCGGTCCTACTGTTGCCTAGTGGGCGAGAACAGTTAGATACAAAACACACAATCGCTTATTGAGACAGAAAATTATTTGACATAATTGTTACATATTATATTTTATATTATATAATATGGGGGATTGATTTGGATAAATAATTATTAATATTAGATTAGAGAAATGTTTGATATTTTTTATCTGGGTTTAAATATTATAAGAGCTGTATTGATTGATAAATGGGTATGGATGGTTGATAAATGAGGTAAATATTACTATTACTAGTTTTTTTACTATAATATTATTAGTTTTAGGAAAACTTTATTACTTATAGGTTTATTTGTTATATTATTTTTCAGATTTCATTGTACTTTTTCTAGTTTAACATAAGTAGTTTGTGTGAAGGTAAAGAATTTTTTTTTATTTGTAGTGGAAGCCGGGGGGGGGGTTGGGAGGGCAAGGGGGGTTGGGGGGAAGTGGGGGGGGGGAGAAATGACAAAATTTGTATTGTAAAACTTTTTCAATTTAAAAAAAAACACAATCATAACTCTGCTGTCTTTCCTCCAGCAAAGTTTTGATCCGTGATGTTACCACATTTGAGGTGGAAGGAGAGAAAAAGAAAGGTTAAAATGAGATCTTTTCAAGTCAGATCTATTCTTGATGTATCGGTGAAGCTTTTTTTTTTTTTGACAGAAATGCAGAAGTGGCATATCATTGTCCTTTCTAGTTTGCAGCCTGGAGGTCTCTCAGTAGTGGCCAAAATTGTGGAAACCTTTTGGGAAAAGCGTATTTTCTAAAACTAGCTAATAACACCAATTTTTTGTTTTCTTTTGGAGTAGTACCATAAAATTATATATCAATGGAAAGATAATTTAATCAAGAATGTAATGCAGTAACTTTTAGGAAGGATTTGTTATTAGAATAGCAGTTACAGTATAAAGAAAAAAAGTGAAACACGCAGAAAAAAACAAGATAGACAAACATTATCACTGTGTCAGTTTATACTTAGTTGAGTAGCCTTTAGCATGAATGACAGCCTTACAACGTCTTCCCATGGAGTGAACCAAGTCTTTGAGTTCTGCAGCTGTTTATAATGTGAAACCAAGATTGAATGTTGGCTTCTATTAACTGGGTTTTATTGCTGGGTCGCTTCTGACTAACAAGTTTCTTTAGTCAGCTCCATAGATTTTCCAATTGCGTGAAGATCTGGGCTCTTCCCAGGCCTTTCCAGCAGTGGAATAGGATGATTTTGAAACTCCCCCCTCCCCAAAATAGTGGTGTTATTAGCCATCAAACCTCAAAAATACACTTTTCCCAAAAGGTTTCCACAATTTTGGCCACTACTGTAGGTACTTCTTCTAACCCCAGGGAGAATTTGTCAGGTGCCACCATATGCTGGGCCAGAAGATGAAAATCAAAATGAAATTGAATATTGCTCACTTTTATAAGAGAATATTTGTAGTATAGGGAGTGTGGTTGCTCAGCTCATTGGCTGGAAAGCTGACAGCCCAAGATCCGAGACCCGAGCACCGAGACTTACTCACTTAACAATTGCAGTGATTGACTTAACAACTACCTCGCTTAACAATATACATTTTAGGCTCAATTGCAGCCATACATCGAGGACTTATCTGTAGGCATTCAAGGCTGTAGAGAATCTAATTTCTCCCTTCCTTACTTTCCTGCGCAGAATCGTTCATTTAAATAGCTCGTGATTATATTACTAGATTACGAATGCCCACTATGTAGGGACATGTTTTATAAAATATTGGAACATTGTCATTATTATATGAAAGGAAGTTATCTAGGATCTAACATTTCTCTGTTACAAATGTACATAGTGTCATTAACGTAGAATACCAGGGAATTCTCTTTCTTTAAAAAATATATTAAAAAATCACTTTCTACCCAATTACTCTGCCCTTTTAATCAACACAAGGACTTTTTCAAGGTAACGTATAATGCATGGAGCATGATATGGCTAAGTTGGAGGAATTCTACCTTTGGAATACAGATAGCCCTCGACTTACGACCACTACGGAGCCCAACATTTTTACGTTGCTAAGTGAGAAATTTATGAAGCGAGTTTCGCCCCATTTTACAACTTTTCTTGCTGCTTTTGTTAAGCAAATCGCTGCAGCGGTTAAGTGAGTATCATCATTGTTAAGTGAATGGGGCTTCCCCGTTGATTTTGCTTTTCGGAAAGTTGCAAAAAGAGATCACATGACATCATATAATCCTTGGTTCTATAAATAGAGGCATGGAAGCAAGATCATGTGAATTACTGCCCTTCTCCTGAGTCCGTCAGGAGAAGGGCGGTATATAAATCTAATAAACTAAACTAAACTACTAGTAAAAGGTAAAGGTTCCCCTCGCACATATGTGCTAGTCGTTCCCGACTCTAGGGGGCGGTGCTCATCTCCGTTTCAAAGCCGAAGAGCCAGCGCTGTCCGAAGACGTCTCCGTGGTCATGTGGCCGGCATGACTCAACGCCAAAGGTGCACGGAATGCTGTTAAAGGTGGTCCCTATTTTTCTACTTGCATTTTTTACGTGCTTTCGAACTGCTAGGTTGGCAGGAGCCGTGCCAAGAAACGGGAGCTCACCCCGTTACGCCGCACTAGGGATTCGAACCACTGAACTGCCGACCTTTGGATCGACAAGCTCAGCGTCTCAGCCACTCAGCCACCACGTCCCCAATACTAGTACTGCTTTCTAAAGCCTTGGTAAGGCCACACCTGGAATACTGCATCCAGTTTTGGTCACCACATTTCAAAAAAAGATGGTGAGACTTTGGAAATACGGCAGAGAAGAGCAACTAAGAGGATTAAAAACTAGAGACTATGAAGAACGGTTGCAGGAACTGGGTAGGTCTAGTTTAATGAAAAGAAGGACTAGGGGAGACATGATAGCAGTCTTCCAATATCTCAGAGGCTTCCACAAAGAAGAGGGAGTCAAGCTAATCTCCAAAGCACCTGAGGGCAGGACAAGAAGCCATGGGTGGAAACTAATCAAGGAGAGAAGCAATCTAGAACTAAGGAGAAACTTCATAACAGTGAGAACTTGCCTTCATTAGCAATAGCACTTAGGCTTATATACCGCTTCACAGTGTTTTACAACCCTCTCTAAGCGGTTTACAGAGTCAGCATACGGCCCCCAACAATCTGGGCCCTCATTTTACCAACCTTGGAAGGATGGGAGGCTGAGTCAACTTTGAAGTGGATGCTCCATCACTGGAGGCTTTTAAGAGGAGACTGGACAGCCATTTGTCTAAAATGGTATAGGGTCTCCTGCTTCAGCCGGGGGTTGGACTAGAAGACCTCCATGGTCCCTGCCAGCTCTAATCAGATTAAATTGATTGAACTGAAGTTCAACATCCAGCTACGTTCAACGACTTCCATAGCCTCTTCTAGCAAGGTGGAAACAATGAGGCTTTAAAGAAACGTCTCATCTAGGAATGCTTATTGTTAATCACTGGCCCATTAACCTTAACAATGTCAATGTCTTCGCACTAGGAGAATCCGCTAAATGGACGCCTAAGGTAGCAGTTAGAAGAACATTTTTGCAGAGATGAACATATTAATGCTTTATTTGGTTCCAAATGCGGTGTGAAGGGTTTTGGTTTAAGAGCTGATGTTCGGTTTCTCCCTCAGAGTGGAAAAAATATGGCAATTTGGAAGGAAGGAAGGAGGGAGGGAGGGAGGGAGGGAGGGAGGGAAGGAAGGAAGGAAGGAAGGAAGGAAGGAAGGAAGGAAGGAAGGAAGGAAGGAAGGAAGGAAGGAAGGAAGGAAGGAAGGAAGGAAGGAAGGAAAGGAAGGAAGGATTATATCCTCTCTGGACTCTGTATTTGAGCTTCCTGTTCCTGTGCAAGAACATGTATTCAGTGGTGGGATTCAACCGGTTTGGGAAAACCGGTAATTAAACTGCTGGCTGGCCCCGCCCCTCCCCTCCCTGCCCTTTCCAGGAGTCCTCACACACCCCATTTTGGCTCCCAGGTAAGTGCAGGGAGGCCTCTTAAGCCCAAAACAAGGTGGGGGAGGGCACGGCAGGCTCTCCCATGGCCTGTTTTTGCTCCCAGAAGGCTGCAAGGAAGCCTACTAGGCCCAAAATGGGGCATGGGGGGAGGGGCAGCACATCCCCCACGCAGCCTGTTTTTGCATCCAGGGGGGTGCAGGAGGCCAAGTGCTGCCTGTCACACCCGCTGGCCATGCCCACTATGGCCACACCCGCCCTTCCGATCATTAGGGCAGAGAACCGGTTGTTAAATTATTTGAATCCCACCACTGCATGTATTTTATTGGCTGTGGTGAGAGCCAATATGGAGTCATGTAGGGGTTATGTAGAGGTCATGGTTCTATAGGCAAAAGAGGAGATGCAAATCCAAGGTGTTTTGTCTGAGCTGATTTGGTTGAAGTTTGGACTGCTCTGGGGTGATGCGATGAAGGGGATTGCGTTCTGAAATGGTGTTGGGCGATTCCTATTGTGGCGTAACAGCTTTTGTCCTGTTTTGGATCTTGAGTGAGGGGGCTTGCTTCTAATCCTACCCTTCTGCCTTCATTCAGACTTTGCTGCAGGAAGTTTCAAAATATCCTGTCTTGAATGGATTACCAAATCTGCATTGTCTCACACAGAAGTGGTGTTCCATGTAACCAGCACCATTTCCTTGCAATGCCAGGGGTCGGCAACCCGCTGCTCTGGAGCCACATGTGGCTCTTTCATCCCTCTGCTGCGGCTCCCTGTCGCTCACAATATAACCACCAATGCACAACACCCACCACCACACGATTTATTGAGCTTTCCCAACCACCACCACCATCCCGGTAGGTTTTGTGGCTCCCGGTGTTTTCTTTTCTGTGGGAAACAGATCCAAATCGCTCTGTTTCAGGTTGCCGACCCTTGTCCTACACTGTCGCATTTACTGCTGTATGCCCTGCCATTTAAAGGCCGAGGATTTGAAAGAAGTGCATTTTTATCTGTCAATGCATGTCTTCCATAAAGGAAGTGAAACATTCTACCTGATTTTTGTTTTAATTAACAACCTGGTCAGGAAGCTGGTGAGGCCTTTGATGCATTAACACAAATGTTAGGATTTTTTTTCCCCCTAGATCATTTATAAACTGAGATCACATTGTCCGGCTGAACTATTCAGAAGCATAGATTTTATGCTTCCTGCTCCGGTGTCTAACCTGGCTAATTGCAGGTCATGTTGAACACGATACCTTGCGCATAATGGAAGTTTGTTATGAGCTCTGCAAGCTGACCGTTGTTTCAGCTGTTGAGGGAACAGCCGGCAAGGTTGAGGTTATGTTTGAGATCTTATGAGGTTTGACACGCGTTCCATACAAGGTACAGTACACCCTGTGATTTACTTCTTTTTAGCATAATTTGATTATGAAGGTACAAAATACAAAAGAAAGTGAAAGCTGTGGGGGAAAAGGAGAAAGAAAAAGGGAAAAGGAAGAAATGTGGAGGAAAAAAAGAATAGGAAAACATTGCCTTCTGACCAGTGGTGGGATTCAAATTCTTTTACTACTGGTTCTGTGGGCGTGGTGTGGCTTGGTGGGCACGGCAGGGAAAGGATATTGCAAAATCTCCATTCCCTCCCCACTCCAGGGGAAGGATATTCCCAAATCTCCATTCCCACCCCACTCTGGGGCCAGCCAGAGGTGGTATTTGCCGGTTCGCAGAACTACTCAAAATTTCCGCTACCGGTTTTCCAGAACCTGTTAGAACCTGTTGAATAGCACCCTTGCTTCTGATTCTCTTTAGCACAGTAGAATAAGATAATAACATTAAGCCTCTTTTTTTTTTTTACTTTTATAGACTAATACAGGTGGGGGGTCAAACTCAAGGCCCGTGGGACGGCCCAGCCAGTGATGAAATTCTAATTTTTTTACTACTGGTTCTGTGGGCGTGGCTTAATGGGCATGGTGTGGCTTGGTGGGTGTGACTTGGTGGGCATGGCAGGGGAAGGATACTGCAAAATCTCCATTCCCTCACCGCTCTGGGGCCAGCCAGAGATGGTATTTGCTGGTTCTCTGAACTACTCAAAATTTCCGCTACCAGTTCTCCAGAACCTGTCAGAACCTGCTGAATTTCACCTCAGGCCTGGCCCACGGGGTGCTTAGATCTGGCCCATGGGGCTGCTCTGGAAACAGCGAAGGACTGGCTCATGGTGCTTCTCCCAGTGAAAACAGAGCTCAGAGGGCCACATGCGGCCCCCAGCTCCTTTGTCGCTGGCAGAGGGTTTCAGGAGGTTGTCATCACCAAAATTTGAGCTCGGGAGCCCGTTTTCGCTGGCAGAGCACTTGGGCCTCCACAGGTACCCCCAACACAAGTGATGTCAAGCTGGCCATGCCCACCCTGGTCATGCCCACCCCGGTTCTCCCCCACCCCTCAAGATCAAACACAACCCTGATGTAGCCCTCACGTTTGACACCCCTGGACCAGTGGTGAAATCCATTTTTTTTTACTACCGGTTCTGTGGGCATGGCTTGATGGGTGTGATGGGGTGTGGCTTGGTGAGCATGGCAGGGGAAGGATACTGCAAAATCCCCATTCCCTCTCCACTCTGGGGCCAGCCAGAGATGGTATTTGCCGGTTCTCTGAACTATTCAAAATTTCCGCCACCAGTTCTCCAGAACCTGTTAGAACCTGCTGGATTTCACCCCTGCCCTGGACTAATATATTCCAGTCATTTCTATAACAACAAACTTATCTAATCAGCAAAACCCAAAATTTAGTCCCCCCCCACACACACACAAAAGGCATTTTTTCAAGAGGCAACTGGACTTTCTTTGCTTTTCCTTGAAGGTGTTTCGCTTCACATCCAAGAAGCTTCTTCAGTTCTTCTTCTTTTCCTCTTGGAAAAGGGACATTTTAGGACAACATGATCTGGATGACTGAGAATCTCCATAGATATTTATTTTCCCCCCCCCATGTCAAACACAAAATCCAGATGTGATTTCCAAGTAGTAAAAAAAAATGGACATGTTCTTTGATCAAAGCAGTCATCTCTCCCAGTTCCATCCATTTTCAAACCCTTCAGGTGTTTTCCCATTGTCCAAGCTTTATATTAAACCCTTAAATTCTGCCCATGGATACTGATGCATATGCAGATTTACAGAGTTGGAAGGGACCTTGTAGGTCATCTAGTCCAACCCCCCACTCAAGCAGGAGACCTTACACCATTTCTGACAGATGACAGTCCAATCTCTTCTTGAAAGCCTCCAGTGATGAAGCTCCCACAACGTCTGAAGGAAAACTGTTCCATGGGTGGATTGTTCTCACTGTCAGAAAATTTCTCCTTATTTCTAGATTGAATCTCTCCTTGGTCAGTTTCCATCCATTATTTCTTGTCTGGCCTTCAGGTGCTTTGGAAAATAGGTTGACCTCCATCTCTCTGTGGCAGCCCCTCAAGTATTGGAAGACTGCTCTCATGTCTCCCCTAGTCCTTCTCTTCGCTTATTTGTACCCTATGACTATCATTAAGTGCTGTGCCTTATGATTCTTGATGAACGTATCTTTTCTTTTATGTACACTGAGAGCGTATGCACCACGACAAATTCCTTGTATGTCCAATCACACTTGGCCAATAAAGAATTCCATTCCATTCCATTCTATATTTTCTATTCTATTCTATTCTATTCTATTCTATTCTATTCTATTCTATTCTATTCTATTCTATTCCATTCCATTCCATTCCATTCCATTCCATTCCATTCCATTCCATTCCATTCCATTCCATTCCATATTTTCTATTCTATTCTATTCTATTCTATTCCATTCCATTCCATTCCATTCCATTCCATTCAATATATTCTATTCTATTCTATTCTATTCTATTCTATTCTATTCTATTCTATTCTATTCTATTCTATTCTATTCTATTCTATTCTATTCCATTCCATTCCATTCCATTCCATTCCATTCCATTCCATTCCATTCACCAGACTAGCCATGCCCAGTTCCTGCAACCGTTCATTGTATGTTTTAGCTTCCAGCCCCGTAATCATCCTGGTTGCTCTTCTCTACACTTTTTCCAGAGTCTCAACATCTTGTTTTAATAGTGCGGTGACCAAAACTGGATGCAGTACTCTAGGTCTGGTCTTACTAAGGCTTTTATAGAGCAGTATTAGTACCTCACTTGATCTTGACTGTATCCCTCTGTTAATGCAGTTTAGGATTGCATTGGCTTTTTTGGCTGTCGCCACACACTGCTGGCTCATATTTAGAGACATCCACATTGGATCGTGCAACGCTTCACATATCCATTCTCCAAATTCAATCTCAATAACTGTTTATAAACCTTGGCCATCACGACAGCCTGTGATTTCCAAACTGGGTGTCGCAGGAGAGGTTGAGTCCTGCCCTTGACAAATTTCATCCAGGCGCATCCGCTGGATTAAAAACACTTGAGCAATTCTGTAAATCTGTAGGTAAGCCTGAAAAAACCCCGGGGGAAGGAATGGCTTGCTTTCGACTTAATTTAGTTGTCATGGTGGGTTGAAAGAAGAAAAGGGATAAAAAAAGACTTAGGAGCCAAGCTTGTAGAAGCCCCTTATAGCTTTTGCTATGATCCCTCCACTTCTGAGAACTTAATCCTGCTAATTATGTGGTATCCGGTAACATGACAATCCTTGCATGAAGGTGGGTCAAGGATTTCTCCGTCTTTTAACTTCTGTGATCATCTGCTTAAATACTGATTTGCAAAGTCCTGGTGGATAACGATTAAGCTAAATTGGGGTGGGGGGAGAGAATAGGAATTGGTAGAGAGAGATGTATAATAGTGGTGAATATCTATATCTTGGGTGTAGGACAGGGGTGGGTGCTACTCAGTGGTGGGATTCAAATTTTTTAACAGCCAGTTCTGTGTAGTCATGTGATTGGGTGGGTGTGGCTGGGTGGTCATGTGATTGCGTGGGCGTGGCCAAGTCGACATCACTCATATCAAGGGGTGCTTTGCCCAGCCCCTCCCCTCTCAGTCACTCCTTGTCACCCCCAGCCTCAACCTATCTATAGTTCTGTAAAATGTTGCTCACTTTTTCTCGACTTTAGCACCAGAAGGCAAAAGAAGAAGCAATGGATGGAAACTGAACAAAGAGAGAAGCAACTTAAAACTAAGGAGAAATTTCCTGACAGTGAGAACAATTAACCAATGGAATGCTTGTCTTCAGAAGTTCTGAGCGCTTCCAACACTGGAGGTTTTCAAGAAGAGACTGGACCGCCATTTCTCTGAAATGGTATAAGGTCCCCTTCTAAGTATTATTCTGACACCTTTCCCAGGCCCTCCACTCAGATTTGGCATCCTCAGTTTTCCTGCCTGAACAGGGGGTTGGACTTGAACAAAGATCTTCAAACTTGGCAGCTTTAAGAATTGTGGATTTCAACTCCCAGAATTCTTCTGGCTGAAGAATTCTGGGAGTTGAAGTCCATATGTCTTAAAGCTGCCAAGTTTGGGGGCCCTGGATAGAAGACATCCAAAGTCCCTTTAAACTCCGTTATTCTGTTATTCCTAAACTAAATAGCTAAGACCAGTGGTTTTCCCCACTTTGGGGAGATTGCGTGCAAATCGCATGCACGAAGTGAACCAGTGGCAATACCATTAGAACCCACCACTGGCTAAGACACTCATTGGGACCCTATCTCTTTTAGCATTTTTCTTGACTCTTCTCCAAAATGCACCCTCAAGAAGCCACATCTCTCTCCCTCTCCCTCCCTCACACAACACAGAGGTTGCATTGGATATCTCTCTCCCACCCTCCTTCCCTCTCTGCTTTAGGCTTAGAAAATTCCCCCGCTGCCTTCCCCAAACACCTCTCCCCATTGCAAATGTGGCGTGCCGTTCGGGTGGGAAATGCCTAGAACGCAATAAAGCCCACCAATTCACCTCCTGCTGGCAGGCTGGCTAATGAGTTGAGAAGAGAGGCGAGGGGAGCCGATCGGAGCCCTCCGAAAGAAGGGGGCTGAGGGAAAGTGGATGTGCTACAGGATTTTATTTTATTATTTATTAATTAAGCTTATATGGCGCCCTCTCTCCGACAAGGATTCAGGGCAGCTCACAGCAATAAAACAAACAAATAATCAATATTAAATATTAAAACTATTAAAATTCCCCTTAAAAAACCCCTTCAGTCCCATCCGGCCTGGTGGAATAACCATGTCTTAAGGTCACGGCGGAAGGAGCACAGGTCAGGAGCCACCCGGAGCTCCAGGGGGAGTTGATTCCATAAAGTAGGCGCTGCGGATGACCTCGCTCTCCCTTGGCCTGGCTTCCCTCCTCCCGCGGTCTCCTCGATGCTCTCTCGTGTTCCCCCACCCCACTCTAGCTTGATTGCAGGCGGAGCCACATTGCCTTTTGCAAGCCTGCTGTCGGAGAAGGTGGGTGCTGGTGAGAGCTGACTTTTTGCCTAGCTTTGTCCAGCTGTCAGGGGGACATGGCGTCCTCCCCAGGCCCCTGTCCATCCCCCCCTCCGACAACTGGACAAAGCTAAGCAAAAAGCCAGCTCTCACCAGCACCCACCTTCTCCGACAGCAGGCTTGGAAACGGCAATGTGAACTTCTACCTAGACTGGGGAGGGAGAGAGCACAAGCGAGTCAGAGGCCCTTCCCTCCAGCCTTTGCCCAAAGCCCTGCACTGCACCGGGAGGCTGAAGTTTGCATTTCTTCCCCACTCTGACCCACGTGTTGGCAAAAGCTGGGAAAAGTAACGGGAGCTCACCCCGTAACTTGGCACTAGGGATTCGAACCACTGAACTGCCGACCTTTCGATCCACAAGCTCAGCATCTTAGTTACTGAGCCACTACGTTCCTCACCTCAGACATAGGTGCCCCTAATTTCCATTTGAGACTTTCCATTCCTTTCTAAAATCAGTTACCTGCTGGAAAGCTTTCTATCTAGTGGTGGTAAGACCACCTTTGGAATACTGCATCCGGTTCTGGTCACCGGGATATAAAAAAAGATGTTGAGACTCTACAAAGTGTGGAAAAGAGCAACAAAGATGATTAGGCTAAAACACATGATGAGCAGTTGCAGGAAGTTGAAGAGAAGGACTAGGGGTGACATGATAGTCGTCTTCTAATATTTGAGGGGCTGCTACAGAGGAAAAGGAGTTAATCTTTTCTCCAGAGGACCGGAGGGCAAGACAAGAAGTAACAGATGAAACTTATTATTATTATTATTATTATTATTATTATTATTATTATTATTATTATTATTATTATTATTATTATTATTAATTAATTTATTTATTTATTTAATTTCTATACTGCCCTTCTCCTGAAGGACCCGGGGAGGTGCACAACCAACAGTAAAACAAATACAAATACAAAATTTAAAAGCATTTTTAAGAACATATTAAAGAATTGGCCTTAATCATTAAAAATAAACCCCAATTAAAAATCATGCCTAAGACAGCCCAGCTTGTTGGAACAATAGCGTCTTGAGGGCATGGTGAAATTCGTTCCAGAGGGCAGGTGCCCCCACAGAGAAGGCTCTCCCCCTGGGGGCCGCCAGTCCGTTTGACCGATGGCACCCTGAGGAGTCCCTCTCTGTGGGAGCATATTGGCCAATAAGGAGAGCTGCAGTTCTCCTTATCAAGGAGAGATCCAACATAGAACTAAGGAGAAATTTCCTGACAGAATTGTTCATGTTGGTGGGTTTTTTATCGCCTCTGAGATTATCGCCAAGGAGACAAGTAAACAAGAGAACGAAGCTGCTGGCATCTTAAACCAGTTGAGGTTGAACAGATGGACAGCATTTTCTAATTCTTTCTCTTCCATCTGAGCTTCAGTCCACTTGGCAAATCCTTCAAACACCTCAAATGTCTATGGGAAGACCTGAACTATCCTTAATATTCAGTAAACATGGCTCATCCTTTGGGAATCACTATTAGTGATTGGTGAGGATTGGGATGAGCAAAGAGCTCTAAGCACAGAAACTTTATTTTATAGCAGTTTCCCAATTTGACATCTTTAAGGTGGGTCGACTTCAACTCCCAGAATTCTAGGAGTTGAAATCCACACACCTTAAAGTTGCCAAGGCTGGGAAACCCTGTTTTAGAAGTGTGGGAAGAAATATCCATCTGGTTCAGTCCTTCAAACTGGGAGAAAGGCACTGGAAACAAAATGGAGGCTGGAGGCTGATTGGAAAGAGAGCCCATTTATTGATGAACAGAACCATGTGTTTGTGGTTCTGATGTAGCCGACCATGTGGAGTTGAGAGGGGGAGGAGGCATTATACCTTCTCTTGGGCTTTGCACTTGAGCTTCCTGTTCCTGTGCAAGAACATATATTTTATTGGCTGTTGTCAGACTCCCATTGGGTCATGTAAGGGTCATAGCTGGCTTTATAGGCAAAGTACAAATCCTAGGTGTTTGTCTAAATTTGGTTGAAGTTTCTGAGGGTTGAGGGTTGTGTTCTGAAAGGGTAATTCCTATTGTGGTTTAATGGCTTTGCCCTGGGTTGGATCTGGAGTGAGGGTATTTGCTTATGAATAGAGCTATCTAGTTCTCAATAAGCTCTTTATCTCTTTAAGTGCTGACAACTGCTGAAGGCTATTGAGAATGGTGGGAGCATGTTTCTCCATTTCTCCCTTTAGGGAAATATAATATTCTGCCTTTTTTTAAAAGAAAAAATATTCCTCAAAATATTTCATTCTTCTAGAAGGGTGGGTGCTGACTTTTTCCAGAAGTAATTGCAATTTCCATTCTTCCATCTTCAGAACTGTAGAGCATGGGAAGAATTTGGCTAGTTGGATTCATAGTATTGCTCAATATAATGCATGCATCGAATAATAACTGCCTTATTCTGCAATTGTAGGAAGAATTTCTGTCTCGTGTTAAGAATCCCACTTCGCCTATTTTTTAACTCCTGCAGTTTTAATTCTTTGTTCTCCAAGGAATGGAAGATACCGTCTTATCCTAAAAGTTGGAACTGATAAAGATGGTTCATAAAGTTAGTCCCATCAGAGGATGGGTTTCCGGGGTTACAGATACTATAAGTAGCAGTTTGCAGGTTTCTTTCTCCCCCAGCTTTAACAAGCGGCCAATTTTTCTTTGGCTGCATTTGAATTTACAGGAAGATTCTTATCTAGCCGCCTTTCCGATACACCAAGTTGTAGAAAGCTGCATCGTTTCATAAGAACCATCTTTTTAAAAAAAACCCGAGTTCAATATCCTCCTGAAAATTTAAAATCATTCATTTCAGGTTATGTTCCCACAACACATTAGACTCAGCTAAAATAAAAACTAAGCAGTTTCTAGGAACTGAGCTTCTTGCTTTCTTGTAAGAAGCAACTCATCACATCAAACCATTTATTTTAGCAATGGAATGCTATACGGACATAGGAACTGTGTTTGTGAGGTCCTTGATGCTCTCTGAGTTTAGTGGTTTTCTTACAGATGCTTCATTATCCAGTTAGGTAAACTGCTAGCATTGATGTTGTTACTTAGTTGGATAATGAAATGTTGTGGCCCCGTCCTCTGAGCCTATCCCATTGGAGGAAGGAAGCTCTGAGCAGGAGGAAGAGGAGCCAGCCAGATCTCCCAGCCCCCCCCCCCTCTGGCACTGTCTCAGGTGCCAGCTGAAAGAGAGCCAAGTAGTGGGGAAACAGGTGTCTCAGATGAGAGTGAGGGAGAGACGTCATTCCTGGACGCACGCCAAAGAAGGCGAGAGAAAAGGTTACTGCAGCTGCGGCGTATGAGGAAATAGACAGTCACTGGATTGGAGTCACAGGATCAATGACTCACTGGACCACACCCAAAGCCTATCTATATAAGACAGTACGGTGGGTCATGAAGTTTGTGACGAACAAAGCTAAACAAACAGAGCAACCTCGTAGTCTTGGAAGCTAGATGAACGGCAAAGCTACGTAGGTGATTTTCTTGTTTGTGTAAACTAATAAAGTCCTTGGCAGACGGTGTGCATATCGCTGCCAAGGTTGAGATAAGAACTGCGGAGTGTGCCAAGTGATTCTTAACCCTCGGCTGGCTGTGTTTTTGTGGGTCTCTGAAGGGGGGGGACAGATCATGAAATGCCTGCAAGAAAATCTCCAAACTCAGAGAGCACCAGGCCCCCACAGTCCTCCTCCTTCTCCTCTTCCTCCCCCTACCCTCCTCCTCTCCACAAATACCACTCCCTTCTAGCAAGAAAACCACCAAGCTAAAAGAGCACCAAGGAGCCCACAGTTTAACCCTGAGCTACAAATATATATATTTTCTATCAAATTATGTTTTGTTAATATGGGGATTAAGGTTTTATATAAATCTGGTCCCAAAGATCCATCAAACATGGTGATTTCATTCAATTGGCTTTAACAACTACAACTTACAACTATATTATCATATATCAAGAGGAGATTTTGCTGCACAGGTTCCCATGCTTGATGTAGCATTCAAACCTTTTGCACCCAACATAAAGGAGCGTTTTATCTACCAGTGGATACGAGAAGCTGTAGAGGTTGTAGCTACTAATTATCATAGTTGAAGACTTAATGTACATAGGGCACTAATGATACGAAATTAGCAAAAAATGAATGGGTGATTTGATCCCGAGGACACATTAAAATATTCTTCTTGGCCACCATGAGGAATGATCATTAATTGACATTAAAATGGGTATCAGATAAGCTTGTGATGAATATCACCACTTGGAATGTGCAGCAAAAATGCAGTGGAGTGGAGTGGAGTGGAGTGGAGTGGAGTGGAGTGGAGTGGAGTGGAGTGGAGTGGAGTGGAGTGGAGTAGAGTAGAGTAGAGTAGAGTAGAGTAGAGTAGAGTAGAGTAGAGTAGAGTAGAGTAGAGTAGAGTAGAGTAGAGTAGAGGATGGGATGGGATGGGATGGGATGGGATGGGATGGGATGGGATGGGATGGGATGGGATGGGATGGGATGGGATGGGATGGGATGGGATGGGATGGGATGGGATGGGATGGGATGGGATGGGATGGGATGGGATGGGATGGGATAGAATCAGGGGGTGACTCCCGGTTCAGACCAGATCACCTGATCTGGTAGTGATGGCGGTGGGTCGTTCGGAGAACTGGTAGCAAAAATTCCTGCGCACCCACACCATGCCCAGCTGAGCCGCACGATCATCAGAGGCTTTTTTTTTAATTTTTAAAAGTATTTTTTCTACAACCTCTTCTGCCAAAAAAAATGCTTTTAAAGGGAAAAAAAAGCCTCTGATGATCGCGTGGCTCAGCTGGGATCGTCAGAGGCTTTTCAAAGCATTTCTTTTTTTTTTTGCAACCTCTTCGTCGGAGGAGGTGGTAAAAAAAAATGCTTTGAAAAACCTCTGACGATCCCAGCTGAGTTGCCTGATCAGCAGAGAGGCTTTTCAAAGCACTTTTTTCTGCAACCTCTTCGGCCGAGGAGGTTGTAGAAAAAATGCTTTGCAAAGTTAAAAAAAAAAAAAGTTAGCCATGCCCACCCAGTCACATTAACACACACCCCTCACCAAGCCACGCCCACAGAACCGGTAGTAACAAATTTTACATTTCACCCCTGAATAGAATAGAATATAGACAGGACAGGACGGGATGGAACAACAGAACAGAATAGAACAGAACCTTGGAGGTCTTCTGGTAAAACTTCTTGCTCAAGCAGGAAACCCTATATAATTCCAGATAAGTGCCTGTCCAATCTCTTCTTAAAAACCTCTAATGACGAAGCACCCAAAACCTCCTGACTGATTCCGATGATTGATTCCATTGGATTTGACAATCTAAATTGATTTAAGGATTAAGTGTGGTTCATTTTAACTTTCTGAACTGATTTGGATAAAATCTTTACAATTCAATTTTCTGAGTTCCAGCATCTATTCGGAAGCCTCCAATCAGATTGAATAATTTAAGTGAGCATCCCAATTCAATTACAAAAAAATCAATACTTCTCGCAGATTCAACAGAATCAGCCTAATTCCTTTTTATTCTTCATTGCTCGACATCACCTAGAATGTTACATCTAATTGAGGGGCCACGTATGCGAGAAAAGATACTGGAAAAAAAGTGGAAATCAACTAACAAGATAAAAAGTTATAAAGTGTTATAAAGAATTTGTGGAAGTGTTAAGGAAATGTAGCCTGGAGAAGACTTCTGGAAGACAGGATAAATGTCCTCAAATAACTTTACCTAGAACAGAGGTCAGCAACCTTAAACACTCGAAGAGCCACAAACCCCCGTACAATTCTGGAGCTCACCGGAAGTCCCATTCCCCCACCATAGAGTCTCCTCCTAGCGAGGCATCCTTTTTCCTCCACCTGTCCTAACCAAAAGCCCTGTTAATTGTGGAGCCAACCAGGAACACGGAGCCGCAGCAGAGGGATGGAAGAGCCACATCCGGCTCCAGAGCCACGGGTTGCCGACCCCTGAGCTAAAAGGTGGAGTAAAATTATTCAGAGTTGTTCTTTGACCTACAAGTTTTCTTCCAACGTTGCGTGAGATGGATCAAATCAAACCTTTAAGCTGACGATTCATGAAATTCTAATATCTCCTCTAACAAACGCCAGCTGAACGGGATTGTAATATTACGAGGCGGTATATTTTTGTGTTATAATACTCTTGTCTTCCAATTTTTAACTCAATAGTGCCACTTAGGGATTCTGGGAATTGAAAGCTGACTATGGAGCCTAAACAAACGCATTTCCTGGCTGGTATTTCTAAATCAGCATCCAAAATGTGAGCTCTTCTGTACACAATGACTTCCTGTTGGAACAGACAGCTTTGTTATAAGGAGAGTATAGGAAGGTTAAGCTGTTAGACATAATGCCTAAATGATTTTTTTATTATTATTATTTGTAGACAGACTGTCGCCATTAGAATCTGAATTCATCTGGATTCTGGGACTGTCTAAGTTTCAGTTAATCTAAAAATCTGGGACTTCAGTCGCCCTTTTTCTCCCACCAATATCTAGGCCGGCAATCCAGATATTTTATTTATTTATCAAATTTAGACACCACCCATCTCACTCTCAGAATAACTCTGGCGCTGAAAGTATAAAAACACAAAGAAGGGGGAGTCGAGCTATTCTCCAAAACGCCTGAGGGCGGAACAAGAAGCAACGGATGGAAACTAATCAAGGAGAGAAGCAATTTAGAACTAAGGAGAAATTTCCTGATAGTTAGAACAATTCATCAGTGGAACAACTTGCCACCGGAAGTTGTGAATGCTCCAACACTGGAAGTTTTAAAGAAGAGATTGGATAACCATTTGTCTGAAGTGGTGGAGGATTTCCTGCCTAAGCAGGGGGTTGGACTAGAAGACCTCCAAGGTCCCTTCCAACTCTGTTATTCTGTTACATCTTCCCTGCCTGACGAAAATGGGACAGGAGGACAATATAATTCACGGCAGAAAGTGAATCCCCAGGGTGCTGTTTTGAAGGATTAGCCATCGTAACAACCATCCCAAATTGTTTTTTTCCCCCAACATTGTTGCATAATTATTAAATGGTTAGAGTGAAGAGTCTGAAAAACCCAGACATTTAGCAAATTCAGATCAAACAAAATAATGTATAGCTGATTCATAAACCTGTTTAATCAATCAGACTTCTACTCTTTCTTCTTTAGGCTCTTTCTTTCACCTGAAATCCAAAGAAACCTCCCATGTTTACAGATTAATCTGAGCTAGTAAAGTAAAGTTTCCCCTTGCACATATGTGCTAGTTGTTCCTGACTCTAGGGGGCGATGCTCATCTCCGTTTCAAAGCCGAAGAGCCAGCGCTGTCTGAAGACGTCTTCGTGGTCACATATGGCCGGCATGACTCAACGCCAAAGGCGCACAGAACGCTGTTACCTTCCCACCAAAGGTGGTCCCTATTTTTCTACTTGCGTTTTTTACGTGCTTTCGAACTGCTAGGTTGGCAGAAGCTGGGACAAATCACGGGAGCTCACCCCGTTACGCGGCACCAGGGATTCGAACCGCTGAACCGCTGACCTTTCGATCGACAAGCTCAGCGTCTTAGCCACCGAGCCACCGCGTCCCTCTAATCTGAGCTACTGGAACTTTATTAATCTCTGAAGGGTGGCCTTTCCAGTTTAAGGGATTACTTCAAACATCTCTGGTTCACCTCCTTGTTTTTATTTCCATATTTCCGTCCCTTTGGAAAGACACGCACTGCTGTCAACTTGGGAAGATGGATCTGTTTCTTTTCAAAGCGTGACATTTATAGCAGGTTTTTTTTTATTATTATTATTTATTCTTCCTCCCGGATGGAAGTTTATCATGGTTATTTGTTTTATTTATGTATTTGTGACACATATATGCCACCTAGACACAAAGGTTTGGCAAGGAGATCATACAGTACACCAGTTGGGTGAATGATGGCTGGTAGTGAGTTTATCTTCTCTAAATTAGAGGAGAGAAGAACATGGCTTGCTGGAAGACCCCTGGAAATATGCCACCGATGCATCTTTTCCCTCTTGTGCCTTTGAAGAATCTTTGTTAGTTACAGAATAGAGTTGGAAGGGACCTTAGAGGTCTTCTAGTCCAACCCCCTGCTCAACAAGGAGACCCTATACTATTTCAGACAAGTGGCTGTCCGGTCTCTTCTTAAAAACTTCCAGTGTTGGAGCACCCACAACTTCAGGAGCCAAGTTCTTCCACTGGTTGTTTGTTCCCTCTGTTAAGAAGTTTCTCCTTAATTCCTAGTTGCTTCTCTCCTTGAATAGTTTCCATCCATTGCTTCTTTTCCTGCCTTTTGGTGCTTTGGAAAATAGGTTGACCTCCTCTTCATTGTGGTAGTCCCTCTAATCTTGGAAGACTGCTATCGTGTCACCCCGAAGCCTTCTTTTCATTCAACTAGACATACCCAATTCCTGCAACCGTTCTTCAGATCACAATTTTGAGATAGTTAGTGGGGTCTTTATTCAATGAGCCCTACTGGTAAGGTAGGTACCAGCTGGGATTTGAACTCCAGTTTCCTGTGTCCATCCAAACTGGTGCTCTAACCACAATGCTCTGACTCTTGGCTCATAGAGCCACCAAAAGTTGGACTTGACTGAACGGATATCACCATCATCATCATCATCATCATCATGTCTGTGTCAATATTTATCTGACTCTTTCCATCCACCTGCCCCATCCATCCATCCATCCATCCATCTCTCTCTCTCTTTCTCACTCTCTCCCTCCTTCTTCTTCTCCCTCTCCCCCCCCCTCTCACACGCATTTCAATTCGTACTCAACTCCCATTCAATTCAACAACGGGAAGGGCTTCACGAGACCCCTCATTTCATGCACACAGAGGAGAACGGTGGCTGCCATGACCTTCAGCTACACGATAAGCATGAATTAGCATTTCATGGTCTGCCAGCGCAGTTCCCCAGCATTTACGGCATCTCTGGCTCTACTTGGGCCAATCTTGGCTTTCTGTTTCTCTATGTTTTATCTCTACTAAGGGATTGGCTGACATTTGCTAATGTAGAAATGCTTCCTTGGCTACCACCATTCTTGCTGGTCTCAGCTTTTCCAGGACGAAATACCCAGCCAATCCTTTCTCCCCCAACTATATATCTGCCATGTACTTTCTTTATCCCACGATCTGACTCTCAGTAAAGACCTCCAGTCCTAGAAATGGAACCAGTGGTGGGTTGCTACCAGTTCACCCTGGGTCAGGCAAACCGGTAGCGGAGGTAGTGAGAGGCTCCGCCCCCACCCGCCCGGACATCTCTGCGCGTGCACAGAAGCATCATACGCATGTGCAAACGTGCACATGCCCACAAGCAAACCAATAGCAACAGAATTTGAATCCCACTACTAAATGGAACCCACCACCATGAACCCAAAATAGCTCTTGAGCAAGGGAAACACCAAAGTGCAATTTGAGAAGAGATAGCGTTAAGAAGCAAATGTAGTTATTTAATCCAGGACAAATCATTTATAACTGTAGGGATGGTTTGGGCCAGAGGTGGATTTCAGCAGGTTCTGACCAGTTCTGGAGAACCAGTAGCGGAAATTTTGAGTAGTTCGGAAAACCAGTAATAAAAATTCTGACTGGCCCTGTCCCCATCTATTCTCTGCCTCCCGAGTCCCCAGTTGATTGGGAAGAAATGGGGATTTTGCAGTAACCTTCCCCTGGAGTGGGGTGGGAATAGAGATTTTTACAGTATCCTTCCCCTGCCACGCCCACCAACCATGCCACACCCACCAAGCCACACCCACAGAACTGATAGTAAAATAATTTGAAACCCACCACTGGATAGATATGATGCCGTGGTTAATGTCCTACGAGTGGATTACAGTCCCAGTTTGTTAACAAGAGAGTTCTGGAATTTGGATTTTGTTTTGTTTTAGTGTTATTATTCTACCTGTTAACTGCTTTGTCATTAATATAGCATATAGAAGACAGATCAATAATCATTTGCAAATAGATTTAGTCGTTTAAAGAGGCCCTGTTTCACAAGGGGTGGAACTAATGTTGTACTAATGTATTAATCGGTATTCAACTAGAGGGGAATAATATGTGTATATATGAAATGTGGTGTTTTCTGATGCACCTTTTTCTTAATTGATTGTTTTAATTGTTTTGTGGTGTGTTTTTTTCTTTTTTTGGTCTTCTTTTGGATTTTTTTTATTTTTAATTTTAACCTTGCCCTGAACAAAATAGCAACAGCAGTAGCACTTAGACTTATATACCACTTCTGTCAACCTCGAAGCTGCTTTGGCTGTGGGAGTTTTTTTCCTTTTCTGTAATTCTATTAGGGGTTCTTTTAGTTTGCTTCGGGCTTGACGAAGCTTGGAGCTGAGGTGGGAGGGAGGGGGTGTTTATAACTAAAACAAACTAGTTGTGAAGTTTCCGAAAGATACCCTAATTAATTCATGAGCCACGAGCCAAACTTCAAAAGAAATAAAGTCATTTATTAGGAGCACCATTTCAGCAATATTCGGATGCAGTTAGAACTAATCCCACGTAGATTTACGTTCCCCTATGACCCTTTCTCTCCCGTCCTCCCTAGCCATGTCCTAAATCACATTCTCCAATTAACCATTTTGGCTGATTGTGAAACCCAACACTCTCCTACTGATGGTGGTAAGAAGCATCTGTGGAATGTAGTTTCAGTTAGGGAAATCAATCAGCTACATCAGTTCTCCCTACCTCCTGCGCATGTCAACTTGAAAGCTTTGCAAGTTGACACTAGTTCATTCCTGCGTCAAGGACATTCCAACTGCTGCTGGCTGGAGGTGGAGGAAGGAGTTGCCAGGTAACCAGCCAGTGCCTGGATTGGATGATGTGATTTATTGTTTTGGGAGAAAGTGAAACTTTCACTTTTATTGAGGTGGAAAGCCCAGGAAAGCTCAGAGTTGGCTTTCCACCAGTTGATGTCAAGATGATGTCTCCAAAATAAAATAAAAACAAACTTCTTTGAGAATCTGTCTTGGAGTTCTGTTTTGAAATGGGGTCATTTCTTGGAGCCCTGACAACTTCATAGTGGTTTACAGCCCTCTCTAAACGGTTTACAGAGTCAGCCTATTGCTCCCAGCAATCTGGGTCCTCATTTTACCAACCTCAGAAGGATGGAAGTCTGAGTCAACCTTGAGCTGGTCAGATTGAACTGATGACAGTGGGCAGAGTTAGCCTGCAATACTGCATTCTAACCACTGCAGCACTATGGCCTCTAAAATTAAAACATATATGAAAAACAAGCAAAGTGCAGTCAATTAGCTACACACTGGACTGTTTTCACTAATACATACCAATTAGTGGTGAGTTTCAAAAAAATTTACTGCCGGTTCTGTGGGTGTAGCTTGGTGAGCATGGCAGGGGAAGGATACTGTAAAATCTCCATTCCATCCCCAATTTCAATTTTTCAATTTAATTCAGTTTATATGCCGCCCCTCTCCGAAGACTCAGGGCGGCTCACAATACATTTAAAATCCTAATAAAAATCATTTAAAAATTTAAAACATTAAAACATTAAAACTCATTCATACCATTCATGGCCAGATCTCTCCAGATCGCAAAGCGAGATCAACGGCCCCAGGCCTGCCGGAAAAGCCAGGTATTCACCGCTTTTCGGAAGGCCAATAGGGTAGGGATGATCCAGACTTCAGGAGGTAACTGGTTCCAGAGAGCTGGGGCAGCCACAGAGAAGGCCCTCCCCCGCGGGCCCACTAGCCAGCATTGTTTAGCTGATGGGACCCAGAGGAGACCAACTCTGTGGGATCTTACCGGTCGCTGGGAGCTATGCGGTAGAAGGCGGTCTCGAAGAATCTTTCAGGGGAAGGTTACTGCAAAATCCCCATTTCCTCCCGATCAGCTGGGACTTGGGAAGCAGAGAATAGATGGGAGTGGGGCCAGTCAGAATTTTTATTACCGGTTCTCCGGACTATTCAAAATGTCCGCTACCGGTTCTCCAGAACTGGTCAGAACCTGCTGAAACCCACCTCTGATACCAATCTGCTTGGAAAAAGTTCCTGATGCAAAAATTCCTTTCATGTGGCTTACCTTCGATTATTTTAGGTAAATCTTAGAATAAGGAACAATTGAGTTGGAAGGGACTTCGGAGATCATCTAGTCCAACCCACTGCTCAATCAGGGGGCCCTATATGATTTCAGACAAACGATTGTCCAGTCTTTTCTTGAAAGCCTCCAGTGATGGAGCACCCACAACTTTTGAAGGCAAGTTGTTCCATTGATTGATTGTTCTCCCTGTCAGGAAATTTTTCCTTCATTCTAGCTTGATTCTCTCCTTACTGAGTTTCCAGCCCTTGTTTCTCATTTTGCCATTTGGTGCTTTGGAAAATAGTTTGACCCTCTCATCTTTTTAGGAGCCCCTCAATTTATTGGAACAGTGCTATCTGGTTGGTCTCGGGTTAAAAATCAGATTTGCCCAACCATTACTTGAAATTGAGTTGCCGTATAATTTAAACCAACTGTGCAATTTTTGTAAGTTTTGAAAAACGATTTGTCACAAAAGTTACGGCACCCTATATTTACTCCTTGACCTATTCAAGCTACCTTTGGACTTTCACTAGAACTTGCTGTAATGCTCTTCTTGAAGACAATAAAAAGGGAGATATTTCAAAGTCACCATGCCTCATTGTTTCTGCCCTCGTGGCGCACCAAAGGAGGAATCCATAAGACTTCTTATATTGCAGGTTTATACGATATCGCATCAACATTTCGTATTTTTTTTTCCTCTTTCCTGGACAATCAGACAGTTTCTGTGTTGCTGATAAAGCCTTTTTGTACAACCTATATGGCTGCCAAGTTTTGTTATCTAGTGCTAAGATTTTGGCAGGGAATCAATCCATAGGAAGATTTAAGATCGCAAATGTATTGCTGCATATGTTTATTTGTGGCTTAGCTGTTTTATCTGTTTTAATTTTTTTGCCTTTTTCTGTTTTGTTTGCTGACTAAAAGCCATAATAAATAAAATTGATTGATTAGACATTCCATGTAATAAATAAAATTGATTAGGTATTCATGCAATAAATAAAATTGATTGGTTAGCCATTCCATGCAATAAATAAAATTGTTTGATTAGCCATTCCATGTAATAAATAAAATTGATTGATTAGGTATTCATGCAATAAATAAAATTGTTTGGTTAGCCATTCCATGTAATAAATAAAAT
Organism: Coluber constrictor foxii; assembly: GCA_038048745.1. NCBI lineage: Eukaryota > Metazoa > Chordata > Lepidosauria > Squamata > Colubridae > Coluber > Coluber constrictor. Next base: position 129,469 of record JAWJVD010000214.1, read on the forward strand.
TGATTGATTAGGTATTCATGCAATAAATAAAATCGATTGGTTAGCCATTCCATGTAATAAATAAAATTGATTAGCTACTCCGTGCAATAAATAAAATTGATTGATTAGCCATTCCATGTCATAAATAAAATTGATTCATTGGTTACTCCGTGCAATAAATAAAATTGATTGATTAGCCATTCCATGCAATAAATAAAATTGATTCATTGGTTACTCCGTGCAATAAATAAAATTGATTGATTAGCTATTCATGCCATAAATAAAATTGGTTAGGCATTCCATGTAATAAATAAAGTTGATTGATTAGCCATTCCATGCAATAAATAAAATTGATTGATCAGCCATTCCATGTCATAAATAAAATTGATTCATTGGTTACTCCGTGCAATAAATAAAATTGATTGATTAGTTACTTGGTGCAATAAATAAAATTGATTGATTAGCCATTCCATGTAATAAATAAAATTGATTGATTAGGTATTCATGAAAGAAATAAAATTGATTAACTGTTTCATTTGATAAAATTGATTGA
>JAWJVD010000214.1:135000-137500 GCA_038048745.1 Coluber constrictor foxii
TCGAATGTCTTCTGCTTGTGTTCCCTTTATTTTTTTGAGCAGTGTGTGTGTGTGTGTGTGTGTGTGTGTGTGTGTGTGTGTGTATAAAAAGTTGCCTTGCCTGAAGCTAACACGGTGTTTTGCCCCAGTCGGGAGGCGAAATGCAGAAATTATTTAAGAGCCCCGAACCATTGCAAAATTAAGCACATGATGAAAAACTAAAAAGGACCGATTAAAAAGTAATGTACCCCGAAGAACTGCAGAACAGAATTGCCTATCACGAAAGGGTGAAGGGTACCAAGAATAATTTAACCTCTGTTAAAAAAAAAAAAAGGAGCTCATATAGATCAAAACCAACCTATTTTATCATTACGCTTCAACACTGGCCAACCAGATCCTCCATCTTTACTAAATAGTTCAATTTTCAGAGTCCTCGGCTTACAACCGTCAGGTTCGCTTAACAACTGTGTTATTGATTTAATAACTGCAGTGATTCGCTTAACAAATGTGACAAGCAAAATGCCAGGGTTCTGACGGATGCCCTAATTAAATCATGAACCTTGAGCCAAGCTTCAAAAGAAATCCAGTTATTTATTAGGAGCACCATGTCGGCATGTACCCAAATGAAGCCAACTCTGACTCCATGTAATTTATGGCTCTAATCATGACCCTGTTTCCCCCCTCCCACCAGAGTGTGTCATCAAACACATTTGCCAATGGAGCAATTTCATGGGTTGTAGCGATCACTCCCCTCCAGCCGCTGTGGGTAACCCTGGGAGACAGCCTTGAGAAAGATATGTCTGGAATGTGCTCCTGTCTTTGGCTGCTGTGTTGCTTCACAGGTTTCCCATCCCCCTTGTCTATGGCACCCCAAGAGCAGGTCAGGGATGCTATGCAAGTTGACACAAAGTCGTAAGATGGGGAAAAAGTCACTTAACAAATTTCTCACTTAGGAATATAAATTTTGGGCTCAATTGTGGTCGTAAATTGAGGACTGCCTGTATTTTTTTTAGAATACATTTTGATTATTTCGATCTGACTTGAACATCAGGATAAACAGAAACACAGGGTGTGAATAAGTTCACCTTCTCCTTTATCTGATCCTCCTTAGGGAGCATCTCTGCCTCCTCTCTCAAGGTCTTGAGAGACGGAGGCAGAGCAAATGGCCTAGTTTGCTCTGTGGCCAAGCAAATGGCCTAGTTTGCTTGCCACCGTTACTAACATGGTTGTTAAGTGAATCCAACTTCCCCATCGACTTTGTTTGTCAGAAGGTTGCAAAAAGGGGATCACGTGGTCTCGGGGACACTGCAACTGTCATAAATGTGAGTCAGTTGCCAAGCCTCTGAATTTTGATCACGTGATCATGGGATGCTGCAATGGTCGTAAGTGTGAAAAATTGTCATAAAGTCACTTTTTTCAGTCCCGTTGTAACTTTGAATGGTCATTAAGTAAACTGGTGTAAATCGAGGACTACCTGTACTCAAGAACAGTACTCAAGCAACTAGTTCCACTTAGTTTCATCCTTACCTCAAATGTGTATTTTCTTGGGGACAAGCTGTTATTTTTATTTATTTTATTTATTCGTATCCCTCTTTTATTACTTTTACAAATATTGCAAGGCGGAAAACATATCCCACACACCTTCCTCTTCCTATTTTCCCCACAACAACAACAACTTTGTGAGGTGGGTTGGACTGAGAGAGAGAACGATTGGCCCAAAGTCACCCAGCTGACTTTTATGCTTAAGGCGGGACTAGAACTCCCAGTCTCCTGTTGATTAGCCCAAAGTCACCCAGCTGGCTTTCATGCCTAAGGCGGGACTAGAACTCCCAGTTTCCTGTTGATTAGCCCAAAGTCACCCAGCTGGCTTTCATGCCTAAGGCGGGACTAGAACTCCCAATCTCCTGTTAATTAGCACAAAGTCACCCAACTGGCTTTCATGACTACAGCGGGACTTGAACTCATGGCCTCTTGCTTTCTAGCCTGATGCCTTAACCACTGGACCAAAGTGGCTCTCATGGTGAGGCCAAACAATCCTACTTCTTCAAGGTGGTGCTGTCAGGTGCGGAGTGTCCATCCTAACTTGCTCCAAGGCACCTTTCTTGTTTGAGGTTCAAACTGATGCCTATCTTACTCTCTAAATAAAAGAGTCCGTGTAGTTTTCTATGCTCTTGAGACGGGATTTGCTTTTCCACCATTACCTTCACACTTCTCTCACCGCCGGTCTTGGTGTTCGTTGCAGGGACATCGTTTTGTTCTCTGCGCTTATGCCTCTAAGCGTGAAGCAACCGTGATTGCCGGGCCTTAAGTGGTAGAGATAGAACTTGGTACATGCTTTGCATCCGATGAGTTGTGCTGAAATAATCAGGGCCGCCTGCTTCCATCGACTGTTGCAATTTCCTCAAATCAGGCCAGGCATGCCAAAACATTCAGCAAGGTTTGTTAAACACATTTCTAAAAGTCCCCGGCCAATTTAAAATTTCATGTTATGGTAGATCTGCAAGACGTTGACGGACAAGGC
>JAWJVD010000214.1:142500-177500 GCA_038048745.1 Coluber constrictor foxii
GCCGGCTACCATGCCTAAGGCAGAACTAGAATTCACCATCACCTGGTGTTTGGTCCAAAGTCACTCAGCTTGCTTTCAAAGCTAAGGCAGGACCAGAACTCATGGTCTTCTGATTTCTAGCCTGTGTCAACTTGCAAAGCTTTCAAGTTCCTTCATCACCGGCTCTCCTTTGACAGTAGAATGAAATATTTAGCGGAGTTTGAACTCCTGGCCTCTCTGTCCTTTGTGTCTCTATGGTCTATAATTTAAAGACCATCCATTTTCACAGCCTATTCCAGCCCTGGAAGTGAAATAAATAAATAGCAAGCAAAGTCGTGTCTTCTTTTTTTTTCTTCATCCCCCTGTGGCTGGTTTAAACTTTTTTTTTTCTCCCTTTCAGTTCCCTGGACATTTTTCTAGTTTGTGACCAGTTGTAGGAGTTGATTGATATTAAACTTGCAGGAAGTAGCAATTTTTCTAAGGATTCTTCAAAGCTGTCCTGAAAAGTTACAGGCAGTGAATCCAGTGAGTGTCATTGGCAGGGGACGTGAGGAAGTAAATCAAATTATATTTTCATAGAAAAGGAGAAAATAGAGAAAGAAGTGAAGAAACCTGGGAGAATGTCATTCAGCTGTGGAACGAGCTGTTTAATAACAAGCTTATATTTAGCATTATTTTTTTTAGAGGTTGCTTAGCCTAGAATCCTATTTTTGTTTAGCAGATCTATCCATTGATTGAAGAACTTCAATAGATGTTGCTATCTTTGACAGCTTTATGTATTTAACATATTTCTAGGCTGCTGCGAACCAAAATCCCTTGGTTGCTTACATTGGAAAATTGCAAGTTAAAACAGCTAGGGTACAAAGATAAAAACAACAAAAATAGAATATTCCAAAAATAAACGCCTACCAAAGTCAATAAAAAGAAGAGGAGCAGAGATAACTTATTACAGGGTTGCATAGCATTTCGTCACGTCGTTATGTGCGCACTGAAGGATTGCAAACTCGCAGCTTAAAAAGGGCTGCTTTCCATGGGAACTGGATTCAAGATTTTTTTTTCTTTTTATGACTGTTTAATGTCTTTATTCGGGGTGGAGTCACAGGATGGAGCTGAGCCTTTACTGGCCGGATTCTCTTCCTGATGCCTGCCCAGAGTTCACAGCAAATATCTCCTCTTTGTGCCCTGATAGTGAAACATCTGCCGGCTGCCTAGGATTGAACTCTCGACTCTGCAAGTGGGAGTTGAGTGCGCCTTCACCTCTAAGCCACCATGCCACTCAGGGCTCAAGAAAAAAAATGAAAGGATAAACATCTGTTGAATGTGATGTCAGGGATTCTGTTGTACAGATAATATTTGCGTAAAGATTGCCTGGTTTAGTGATTGTTTGACAGTGCTGAAAAAGTAGCTTTACAACTGGTCCTCAGATTTGTGACTGTCGCAGTGATCAAGGTAATGTGATCAAGTTTCTGGTGCTTCACAACTGGCAGATGTTTGCAACCGTCTCAGCATGGTGTTGGGTCTCCTGCGAGAAGACCTACAAGGTCCCTTCCGACTCTGTTAATCTATATATCCCGCAGTCTTACAACCACCATTAATGCACTTCACAACCAATTTCTAACAAGCATCGTTAATGGAGAAGCCAAGAATAAAATTGTTAAGTCACGGTCATCTGATGACTCATTTCATAACTACAGGTGATTCATGACTTTAGGGAAAGTGAAGCTGTAAATCACAGTTCTAGGCTGCATAAACAGAGGGATAGAATCAAGATCACGTGAAGTGTTAATACCACTTTATAATGCTTGGGTAAGGCCACACTTGGAATCCTGCATCCAGTTTTGGTCGCCACGATGTAAAAAAGATGTGGAGACTCTAGAAAGAGTGCAGAGAACAGCAACCAAGATGATTAGGGGACTGGAGGCTAAAACATATGAAGAACGGTTGCAGGAACTGGGTGTGTCTAGTTTAATGAAAAGAAGGACTAAGTAGCTGTGTTCCAATATCTCAGGGGCTGCCACCAAGAAGAGGGAGTCAAGCTATTCTCCAAAGGACCTGAAGGCAGGACAAGAAGCAATGGGTGGAAACTCATCAAGAGAAGCAACCTAGAACTAAGCAGAAATTTTCTGACAGTTAGAACAATTAATCAGTGGAACGACTTGCTTCCAGAAATTGTAACTGTTCCAACACTGGAAGTTTTTAAGAAGAGATTGGATAACTGTTTGTCTGAAGTGGTGTAGGGTTTCCTGTCTAAGCAGGGGGTTTGCCTAGATGATCTCTAAGGTCCCTTCCAACTCTGTTATTCTGTTAATTTGGGCTGAGACAGACTGACTTATAAGTCAGTCACTTCTGTATGAGTTGAGTGACCATATAAATTTCTGAATGAATGAATGAATGAATGAATGAATGAATGAATGAATGAATGAATGAATGAATGACACACTCAACCAGACAACTTCTGGTCCAAAACCTTCATCATAATACCACACCAGCTATTTATGGACAAGCGCTGCATTCTCGAAGAAGAACATCACAAAATTTAGGAAACTCTGAAGATTAAACCATTAAACCACATTCTGGAATCTGTGTGGATTTAGAAAATGCAAATGCTGTAGATAATTTGCAGTGTGAACTGGAGGGGGGGGGGAAGTTCCACCAAGCTTAATTCTTAGTTCTTCCCGTTGATTGACAGGAAAAATAGCAACTTCCATTCAACACGATACGATGATCTGGGATATCTTTTCTTTTTGCCTGGCCTACCGATGGCGCAGTGTGCTCTGAATTAGCACTCTGAGATTTAAAAAACAGCCATGCACCCCTGAATCGTTTTCCAGAGTAATTGCCTCATTTTGTTTCAATTAGTTTCACCCCTGGCTTGTGGCTACAAAAGGAGTAAGAAATAATTCCCTTGGAATAGCCAGCAGAAAAGATAACAACGATGCCAGGGTTTTTTTTGTTTTTTGTTTTTTTTTTACGGCTCCAGGTTTCAACATCAGATTCAAGAGATAATTTGGGTAAGGCCACCGTCTTGGGGAAAAAGGAACAGCGGCGCACTTAAAATGCAGCATTCACAGTGATGGCGGGAGATAGTGGGGAATTCTTTCATTATTATCCTCATCACTGTTGATGCTCCACATTAAAGCAATTAAAGAAGCGAGAGCATATTATCGGAGCTCCAGGGAATCTTCTGGTAGGTATTAAGAGCTGAATGAGAGCCAAGCTCTTGGGACAATAATAAATGCTTATCAGGATAAGGATGACCCTGTGAGAAGTGGAATGCAAGTGACACATTTTTTTTTGCCGTTCTGTAGAGCAGGGGTCTCCAACGTTATTTATTTATTTATTTATTTAGTATTTCAATTTATATACCACCCTTCTCCCCAGGAGGGGGACTCAGGGCGGTGAACAGCCAAATTAAAACACATACAATACAAATATTAAAAAATTTAAAATTAGATTAAATCGTTGGCGTTCCAAAATAAAAGTCTCAAACCCCGTTAAAATACCCAATTTAAAACCCCAGAAATTAATATTAGCAAAATTTTTAAAACCCCATTAAAATCAATCAAGCAAGGCCGGCTTGTTGGAATAAATAAGTCTTAAGGGCCTTTCGGAAAGCGCGGAGGTCCGGGATCAAACGAATTACAGGAGGCAGCTCGTTCCATAGGGCGGGTGCCCCCACAGAGAAGGCTCTCCCCCTGGGGGCCGCCAGCCGACATTGCTTGGCTGATGGCACCCTGAGAAGGCCTTCTCTGTGTGAGCGTACTGGCCGGTGGGAGGTTATTGGTAGCAGCAGGCGGTCCCGCAAATACCCCGGTCCTATGCCATGGAGCGCTTTAAAGGTCAAAACTAACACCTTGAAGCGCACCCGGAAGACCACCAGAAGCCAGTGTAGCTCGCGTAGGAGAGGTGTCACGTGGGAGCGCCCTGTCGCTCCCATAATCACCCGCGCGGCCGCGTTCTGGACCAGTTGGAGCCTCCGGGTGCACCCCAAGGGGAGCCCCATGTAGAGAGCGTTACAGTAGTCCAGGCGAGACGTGACGAGTGCATGAGTGACCGTGCACATGGAGTCCCGATCCAGAAAGGGGCGCAACTGGCGCATCAGGCGAACCTGAAAAAAGGCCCCCCCTGGCCACGGCCGCCATATGCCCTTCCAAGGACAGCCGTGAATCCAGGAGGACACCCAAGTTGGCAACTTTAAGACTTGTAGACTTCAAGTTGAAGTCCACAAGTCTTAAAGTTGCCAACGTTGGAGACCCCTGTAGAGCGTGTGAGGATGAAAGTGTGAAGTAGCAAGAGTTTGAGACTCTCCTTCAGGGTTCAAAAACTTACTGCTGTGGTCCCAGAAGAGCTTTTGCAAGAGGCAACTGGACTTTCTGGTTTTCCCAAAGAAGCTTCTTGGATGAGAAGCGAAACATCTTCAAAGTCCAGTTGCCTCTACTGTACTACTGTATGTTGAAGACTAGCTGCATTTTTGGTTTTGCCTAGCTTGTGCTGTTTAAATCATGCATTTGTGAGCCTAAATCAATGTTCTTGGCAAAATTGCACCAAACACTTTCCTCTGTCGTTCTTCTCACCTAGTCCAAAATGACCAGCGATGTCTGTCACTACATGGTTGCCAACTTTTGCATTGAAGTCATCCAAAATGTAAGCCCTTGTTTGGGCATGGTCTTTCAGAATTTCTTGGACCAAGGCATAAAAGCTCTCCATTACAAACTCAGTCACAGCAATCATTGGGGCATAGACTTGGATCACTGTGAGGTTGAAGGGCTTGGCATGAATTCTGATGGTCATTGACAACTAAGCAGTGCAAGATGTGGAGAGACCTGGCCCAGGGAATGGCCAAGTGTTGGACACGAGTGAATGAATAACATCATCATCATTTGCCTAGCTTGGCCAACCGTTATCAAAGACGCGGGAACACAAGCTGGGGAGAACGGATCATTGAAAACAGTTGTGTTTTGCTGTGTTGACTAGGACAAGCAGTAACTCAGTTAATTGTGGTTTCCATCGTTGCGTGTTGTGACTCTTTGAATCAGTTTTGGATTCCTGGGAACTTCCGTGTCCTGGGCAAGGATTTTAGGAAGAGATTTGCCATTGCTTCCTGTTCTGCCCCAGCTACGGACCCCAAAGAACGCAGTACAAACTCTATACAAAACTTATTTTATTCAAATAACTTAGTCTTTATCATTCAATGAACTGTCTTAACAGCCTACCAGAATTCTAAGATAAGATAATCACAGTCTTACTAGAGTTGGCAGAAAGCCCAGAAGCAATTTTGCAGATATAAAGGAGAATGAACTAAAGTTGTTCTCTACAGCTTGTTGCAAGCAGGGTTCCTTCTTAAATAGGCTAAGGGAGTGGCCAATTATTCCCAAGCCTTACTCTCGAGGAGGCCTCCTCCTGAGCAGCCACTCCTGCCTTTTGGGAGCTTTGCACGCCCGTGCATCGAGAAGAGGCTCCTCCTCTTCATCCTCTTCACTTAAGGGAGCTTCTGGAGGTTCGGAAGGCCCTGGCTGAATCCCTGCCTCTGGCACCACATCTTCTCCAGCCTCCTCATTGTCTGACTCGAGCGCCAGCTGCACAGGCTGCTGATGCAGCACCACACCAGCTCCTCGTTGTCGGAATCAGCTACAATCTGCACAGGCCGCTGATGGGCCACAACACTTCCATCCTAGGGCTGAGAGTGAGTGTCTGGCCCAGGGTCATCTAGTAGGGTAGAACGTAGTCTGGATTTCCAGAAGGGAGGGGCTGAATTCCACAGGCATCAAAGCTTTGATCATTTGGAATGGAAGAAAGAGAGTTATGGCGGTTTCCTCGCTAGCAATTCTCAGAGGAAATCTTTAGTAATGCAAATAGTTACTTCAGCCTGGCAAGAGTTCTCTCTATAGGCTATGTGATAGAAAGGGAGTGAAGACAGCTTCCCCCTAATAGTTCCCAGACCGTATGATTTTATGGTGCAAGTAGTCTGCAGAAAGCAGAAACATTCCCCTGCCAACAAAAGTGTGTATAGCCAAGGCTATGGTTTTCCCAGTTGCATTGGTTGCCAGTGGACTTCCTGATGCATTTCAAGGTGTTGGTAATCACCTTTAAAGCGCTCCATGGCTTAGGACCAGGGTACTTACGGGACCGCCTTCTACCACCAATTGCCTCCCACCGGCCGGTTCGCTCCCACAGAGAGGGCCTCCTCAGGGTGCCGTCAGCCAGACAATGCTGGCTGGCGACCCCCAGGGGGAGAGCCTTCTCTGTGGTAGCCCCCACCCTCTGGAACGACCTTCCTCCAGAACTGAGAATGATCGCCGACCTCCGGACTTTTCGTCGGGCTTTGAAAACTCATCTCTTCCAACTTGCTGGTCTAGCCTGATCCCTTCAAATTTTAAAATTTTTAGAGTTTTTAGATTTGTTCTATTTTAATACCGATTGTTTTAAATTTCTCAGCCAAATTTATACTTGTTCTTAGAATCTTTTTAACTTTTGTATATTGGTTTTTATTCAGCTGTTCACCGCCCTGAGTCCATAAGGAGAAGGGCGGTATATAAGTCTAATAAATTAATTAATTAATTAATTAATTAATGGCTGTGAATGTTGGACCATAAGGAAGGCTGAGCGCCAAAGAATGGAGACCTTTGAACTCTGGTGCTGGAGAAGACTCCTGCCGGTCCCTTGGACTGCAAGGTGATCCAACTGTTCAGTCCTAGAAGAGATCAACCCTGACTGCTCTTTAGAAGGCCAGATCCTGAAGAGGAAACTCAAATACTTTGGCCACCAAATGAGAAGGAAGGATTCCCTGGAGAAGAGCCTAATGCTGGGAACAATGGAGGGCAGAAGAAGAAGCGGACGGCAGAGAATGAGGTGGCTGGATGGAGTCACTGAAGCAGTCGGCGGGAGCTTAAATGGATTCCAGAGGATGGTAGAAGACACGAAGGCTTGGAGGGTCATTGTCCATGGGGTTGCAATGGGTCAGACACAACTTCGCAACTAACAACAACAAAATCTAGTTTAGTTTGGCAAGATTCCTGTCTATAGGTTAGGAACAATAAAGGATTCTGCTCAGAAGTATTCTATGGATCCCTGGGTTCTCAGAGTCTGAGGAGCAAGAGACAATGCAGCTTAAATAGTTGGTATATGAGAAAGTGGGTGAAGATGGTTCCTCCCTAACGGTTCCCAGACAATATGTTTTATGGTGCAAATTGTCTGCTTAGTTTGTCCAGATTTCTGTCCATAGGTTAGGAACGATAAAGGAAACTGCTCAGAAATAATTCTACGTCTCTTTCTTGGGTTCTTGAGGGGTCTAACAACTCCTGGACAGTTGTAGAAATAATTTGTATAGACATCCCACCTCAAATGAAACAATGAAGTATGTCAGAAATTATGCATATGGTAAAATCTAGCTAATTTATTGTGGAAGAGCCAGACAGTTAACATTAAACAGAAATCCAACTTTGACAGAGCCCTTGACATTTGTCAGGGGTGAAATTCAATTTATTTTGACACTTCCCGATGTTATGGCTGACTGTATTTAAACATTTGGATGACACCCTTCCAAAAATTCAGAGGAAACCTAAGGCAATCCATCTGTTCCTCCTTTAGTTGTAAATTAACCCAGCCAGGATTCTTCTTTATGTGGTTTTGGTGCACTGAGAAACAATATTTTAAAAGACAGAAGAGCCGAGCTGGGAAGTGATAGCTTCTTCATCGTATTTCTTATTTTAGAAATGTTCTAGATCTATATTAAGGCCAGCGGTTAAGATGTTTGGGCTTGTCGGCTGGGAAAGTCAGCAACCCAGGTTCGAGACAAGGTGAGCTCCTGTCCTCACCCCAACTCCTGCCAACCTACCAGTTCGAAAGCATGCAAATGCGAGTAGATAAATAGGTACCACTTCGGTGGGAAGGTAACAGCTCTGCATGACGTCATGCTGGCCACATGACCACAGAACGGTCTTCAGACAGCACTGGCTGAAATGGCCTTGAAACACAGATAGGGGCAACAGAAATATTAACAGTACAGTTGGAAGGCACCTTAGAGGTCATCTACTCCAACCCCCTGCTAACGCAGGAGACCTTTACTAGGGATTCGAACCGCCGAACTGCCGACCTTTCTGGTCGACAAGCTCAACTAGCGGAGTAAAATCCACAGGGACTCCTTTACCTTAACCTAGATCAGTGATGGTGAACCTTTTTGGCACCAAGTGCCCAAACTGGAACATGCGTGCACATGTGCACACATGCACACGCTGGAGCACTGGATACCTGAAGACCAGCTGGCCAGCATGCATGTGTGCACTGGAAATCAAAAGAGCAGCTGGCGACAGTGTGTGTGCCCGCAGAGAGGACTCTGTGTGCCACCTCCGGAACGTATGCCATAGATTCGCCATCCGGGACCTCTATTTGGGATGGCAGAATGTTTATAGGCTTCTGTATTTTTTTTTCCTTAATGAAATTCAGTGTCTAATGAGTACCTCCCTGAGTTATGCACACGGCAGAAAATCTATGCCTGAGCACCCCTGATTTATGAGTGTTTGTGGTGCTCTTTATGGAATAATCTTGCTCTAAAGTTGAGTGAACTCAATGAATGTTTATGTGTTTCCAAAAGTCTCCTAGGCCACCGCACATTCCCCTGACTGCTTAGGAATTCAACACGCCTAAACCAACAAGAGTGTGAAGTTTTGCAAGACGCAGGAGTACAGATCTCTTTAAAGCAGCGACATCTTTTCGGAGGCTGCTGCCTAAGTCTTGAAAAAAAGAGTATCGTTAATGACACGGGTGCTTTAATAAAGCTCATGGCATTAACAAAGCTGATGGGCTGTCTGCTAAAATGAAGCCAGGTCATGAGACACCCCTGAAAGTAAATCAGGAAGCCTGTAATTGTGGAGTGTGTCTGGCAAGAGCAAAGAATGCTTATCTACAGGAAATATGCATGTGTAAATCTTGTAACAATTCTGGGGAGTTAGAAAGCTGATAAAAGTAACAAGAGTTAGACAACTTGCAGGCCTCAGCTAAAAATTAGGAATAGAGATGGCCTGCAGCCAATAAAATGTATATTAGAGAATTCCTGGGGCATTCATTAGCCAAGTCTTAGGAATAAGGACAGCTAGAGATCAATAGCTGGTGCTATCACTGCAACCACCTAAGTATCTGTTTGGTGGCCTCCTGAAACTTTTTGTGTGTAGATAGAAGTCAGGGGAATGATAGAGACAGAGAGATGATAGAAGGAAAGGGAGAGGATGGAAACACACAGAGAGAGACAGAGAGAGAAAGAGAGTGAGAGACAGAGACAGAGAGACAGAGAGAAACAGAGACAGAAAGAGAGAAACAGGGACAGGGACAAAGAGTGAGAGACAGAGAGACAAAGACAAAGAGTGAGAGACAGAGAAAGAGACAGAAACAGAAACAGAGAGAGCGAGAGAGAGCAACAGAGACACACGCAGAGAGAGAGACAGAGGCAGAGAGACAGAGACAAAGAGTGAGAGACAGAAAGACAAAGAGTGAGAGAGAAAGAGACAGAGACAGAGAAACACCCACAGAGAGAGAGACAGAGGCAGAGAGAGAGAGAGAGAGAGAGACAGAGAGACAGAGAGACAGAGAGAGACAGAGACAGAGACAGAGACAGAGACAGAGAGAAACAGAGAGAAACAGAGAGAAAGAGAGACAGAAACCATCCTGAGTCCGTCAGGAGAAGGGAGGTATATAAATCTAATAAACTAAACTAAACTAAACAGAGAGAGAGAGAGCGACAGAGACACACAGAGAGAGAGAGAGAGAAATGAAGAGAGGGAGGGAGAGGGAAGGAGAGGGAGGGAGAGGGAGGGAGAGAATTAAGACAGAAATGATGCATTTCAGCATAGCAGGACAGAGAAACAAAAAATGTGTCAGCTGTGCAATTATTTCAGCTTTTAGATGTAGTTGGGCTGAAGATTCCTGTCCTTGCTTTTTTTCTTTTTTTTAAACACCCCCATCTGCCTTTCTCTTTGGCATTATTGATCTGAGGTTACATAATGCAGCTAAGAGAAGAGGTTGTTTTGTCTTCAACCATGTTGTGTTCTGATGTTTTCAATTTGGTCTTGTTGTTCCATTAGGAAAGTGGAACTTGCGAAGACCGACCTCGGATGCACAATAAAGGAAGGCGGCCTTAATGGACTCCAGCTACAAGACAGAAGAGATTGTCAAAGAAAATTGCAGGATCTATTTGACCTCGTCCGTTGCACCAACAAGAAGAGAGCACCATTTTTCTTCTCCCGGTATGTAACTTGTCCACTCCGAGAAATACTTTGTTGCTGACATCGTTTCTCTTTGATCAAAATAAATTCACCTGCTACCACAGGAAATATCTTTCTGGACTGAATATTAGAGGCGGATCAGAAGGATCAGAAGCTGTACACAACTTCGAGGGAAGAGGTTGAAATAATCCTGGTTGTAGGTCTTTGATTCCCAGACCCCTTACATATCCAGGTAGCCTTCATTTTACACACACACACACACACAGATATATTGTTGTTGTTGTTAGTTGCAAAGTCCTGTCCGACCCATCGCGACTCCATGGACAACGTTCCGCCAGGACTTCCTGTCCTCTACCATCCTCCGGAGTCCATTGCCGACTGCTTCAGTGACTCCATCCAGCCACCTCGTTCTCTTCGTCCCCTTCTTCTTTTGCCCTCCATCGTTCCCAGAATTCGGCTCTTCTTCAGGGAGTCCTTCCTTCTCATTAGGTGGCCAAAGCATTTGAGTTTCATCTTCAGGATCTGGCCTTCTAAAGAGCAGTCAGGGTTGATCTCCTCTAGGACTGATCGGTTGGATCACCTTACAGTCCAAGGGACTCGCAGGAGTCTTCTACAGCACCAGAGTTCAAAGAGAGAGATATATACATATATAAACATACTTATACATCAGGGGTGGGTTCTAAATGTTTTTACTACTGGTTCTATGGGTGTGGCTTATTTTGTGGGTGTGGCTTGATGGTCATGTGACAATTCTTTAGGATTTAGCAGAGGTACTGGTCTACCAGGCTTTTAACTGCTTGCAGAGCTGTACCGGTCTACCCATTTATTTTTGCAGGCACCGGTCTACTCATTTGTTTTTGGAGGCACCGGTCTACCACCAAACTGCCTTTTACCACTGATCAGCTGTAGGGCGGCCCTTTGAAGCCCCACAGCAAGTATTAAACAATTTTTTTTCCTTATAACCCATCAGCTGGGACTCAGGAGGCAGCAGTAGATTGGGGGTGGGGCCAAATAAAAGGTAAGAATAACACGGGGAGGCTGGGGGGCAGAACCAGTTCGGTTACGTCATATCAACACTGCTACCAGCTCGACGGAACCGGGCCGAACCGGAAAGAACCCACCACTGATATATATATTTTGTATTTTTCTGAGTATAAGGTGCACTCTCCCGTCCCTCTAAAAGAAGGTGAAAATTTAGGTGTGTCTTATACACCGAATGTAGCCCTGCCCACCTGCTGGCTGCCACCCTCTGGTCTCTGCCTCCCGGCAATTTACCTCCTTGCAGCAAACAGCAAACAGCCCGTCTCATCTTCAGCAGTCTGATTAGCACAAGCAGCTGATTGTCAGCCTCCTGACCCTCAGCTGTTTCAGGCTGTAGGGATTGCCATTGCCTATTACCGCACAGGGCTCTGCTGTTTGCTGAAAAGAGGCAAATTGCTGGGAGGCAGATTTTTTTTTCTTGTGCTAATCAGACTGTGCTGAAAATGAAACTAACAAAGGCTGTTTGCTATTTGCTGCAAGGAGGCAAATTGCTGGGAGGCAGGGGCAGATTTTTTTTTTCTTGTTTTCCTCCTCCAAAAAGGAAGGTGCATCTTATACCGGTATAACACACACACACATGTGTGTGTGTATGTGTGTGTGTATGTAGTTGTAGTTGTCCAGAACTGGACATACTACACCAAATGGCATCTGATCAGGGCAAAATAATGTTGAACAATTACTTCTTATAATCTTCACTCTATACTTCAATTAACGAACCCTAAGGGAGTGCGTTTAGCAACTGCATCACACTGCAGTTGCTAAATTAATAATTATACAAATTATGCTTAATTTGGGATCAACAAAGACACCCAGACACCTTTTGCATGTATATCATTGATAATAATGGTGTTAACGATAGCAGCACATAGACTGAAATACCACCCCATAGCCCTTCACAGCACTGTCTGGGAACTTTGTGTTGTCAGCATATTTCCCCCAACGATCAGGGTCCTCATTTTATCAACCTTGGAAAGATAGAAAGCTGAGTCAACCTTGATGTTGTGGTCCACCAGGAGCCTGCGGAGCTTGTAGCGGGGGCAGACAGTGATGAGGCTGAGGAAGAACATGGGCCAGTCCTGGAGGCTGGGGAAGGCCCAGATGAGGACTCTGCGTTGGAGGCAGAAATGGGGCCAGGGTCATCAGGGAGTGATGTCCGGACTTCGGAGCCTCCAGAGGCTGACAGCAGAGAGGCAGAGGAACAGGAGTAGCCTGTTCCTAGCGCACGCATGAGAAGAGCTGCCAGAAGGCAGGAGCAGCTAAAGCAGAGAGGACAACTCAGGAGTAGGGCCAAGAGATGAAGGCTTAAAAGACCAGCAATGGCTCTTGGCCTCTTTGCCAAAAAACAACGGTTGAGAAAATTGCTTCTTGTTTCACTGTATTCATTTCTTGTGGGCGTCTTCTGCTTCTGAACTTTTGCCAAGAAAAGCCTTTGGCAGTTTGCCTAATTATACCAAGGTCGGTGATAAACTGAGGAATGGTGTTTTGAAGAATTTGCTTTAATTTAGTTTGGACTACGCTGAGAATGAGTTAATTCTCAGCTGTTCTAACAAAGTCTGTTTGTTTTCGAACGGTTTGCATTTAGTACTAACTACTTGAGCCTGGGGCACAACACTTGAGCTGATCAGGATCGAACTCCTGGCAGTGAGCAGAGTCAACCTGCAGCGCTGCACTCAAACCACTGCACCACCAGGGGGCTCAATAATATGCAACTTGGTCTCCTGGATTTAAACAACAACAACAACAGCCACCTTTGAGCAGTATTTTATTCTACTGTTTTTGCAGTGCTGAAAACATGAATGGAGCCAGATGAAAATATTCACTTAAATCTCATCATTCTTGTCTGTCAAAGAGGATGGAGACCAAATGAGAAGAATGGAAAGGGAGCTGTATCTCATAGCATTTCTCTAATGACCTTTCTCACCACTGATTTGCCATTAGCAACAACTGACAGTGTTTATTACTGACCTAATAGTACTTCTGATCCCCTCTCCGCACACTCTCTTGGATTATAGGCAGCAGTTCATAAATCAACCTGAGTGAGAAGGAAAGCTTTCCCAGAACACCAAGGCACCATCAGGAGAACGAACCATTGACATTTATTATCAACAAATGATTGCCCAGATGCAATCCTATCGCATTTGGTCAAGGTCAATTGCTGTCTCCACTTAAGTTATGCACATTGTGATTACTTAATATGAATACAGGAGGAGGATGAGGACAGCAGCAGAAGCAAAAGAAGGCAGGAGGAGGAGGAGGAGGAGGAGGAGGAGGAGGAGGAGGAGGAGGAGGAGGAGGAGGAGGAGGAGGAGGAGGAGGAGGAGGAGGAGGAGGAGGAGGAAGCAAAAGAAGAAGAAACAGAAGAAGAAGAAACAAGAAGAAGAAGAAGAAGAAGAAGAAGAAACAAGAAGAAGAAGAAGAAGAAGAAGAAGAAGAAGAAGAAGAAGAAGAAGAAGAAACAAGCAAAAGAAGATGAAGATGATGAAGATGAAGATGAAGATGAAGAAGAAGAAGAAACAAGAAGAAGAAGAAGAAGAGAAAGAGAAAGAAGAAACAAGCAAAAGAAGAAGCAGAAGAAGAAGAAGAAACAAGCAAAAGAAGATGAAGATGAAGATGAAGATGAAGATGAAGATGAAGATGAAGATGAAGATGAGAAGAAGAAGAAGAAGAAGAAGAAGAAGAAGAAGAAGAAGAAGAAGAAGAAGAAGAAGAAGAAGAAGAAGAAGAAGAAGAAGAAGAAGAAGAAGCAGCTTGCTAGCTACCTACCTTTCATGGTCTTTCATGACTAAGGATGGTTTAGAACTCCTCCTTCCTGTGTGAAACTGCAAAGACAATGAGAATCCATGCTACCATTAGCTTGTCAGCTATTCTTAAAAAACCTTAATAAGATTGGTCTTTTGTTGACAATCTTCTGAAAGGCCCCAAAGTCATGGTTTTACCAGCAGCCTTGGGGACCGCAGGTGGATATGGAGTCCATCAAGAGTTTGGTTTGATTGTTCTTGCTAGAGGGTGGGAGGTTATTGGGTTTTGTATTATGTAAGTCTCCCAGAGTCACTGTGGTTGAGTTGGGCAGCCATATACAATTTCTTACTAAATAAATAAAAACACCATTTGTATATTGACCAATATACTTCTAAACATCATTGAGTCTAGTATAGTTAAAATCTCATATAAAAGTTGGGTATCATTTTCAAATTATTGACTTAGCTCGGCCTTAGACGGTTCTGTCCTTCCAAATCCCTCAGAGGTCTTCTAATCAAACCCCCTTCTCAAGCAGGAAACCCTACACCAGGGGTGAAATGCTCTCGATTCGGACCAGATCGCCCCAGTTCAGCTTTTAAAAGCCTCTGACGATCAGACAACTCAGCTGGGATCGTCAGAGGCTTTTAAAAGCATTTTTTCTACAACCTGTTGTAGAAAAAATGGTTTTAAAAGTTAAAAAAAAAAGTTGGCCACACCCACCCAGTCACATTACCCCCCCCCACCAAGCCACGCCCACAGAACCGTAACAAATTTTACATTTCACCACTGCCCTATACCAGTGATGGCTAACCTTTTCCAGACTAAGTGCCCAAAGCGCGCACATACCCGAACCCCCCAAATGTAACGCACGTATGACCACCGTGCATGCGCCCCACCCCTGCGCATGCATGTGCTGCCCCTGCATGCCCCCCACTCCCATTCATGCACATGCCCCACCTCCCGCACATGTGTGCACAGACCTCAGCATGCACCACACACCCCCACATATGCGTGCACGCCCCCCGCATGTGCCCTGCACATGCACATGCATGGCAGAGACCCAACAACCAGCTGGCCAGTGGGACATGTGCATATGTGCGCACATGCGTGGCGGAGCTGAACTGGGGCGATGGCTCACGTGCCCACAGAGAGGGTGCTGTGTGCCACAGATTCGCCATCACGGTCCTATACCATTTCAGTCATGTGGCTGTCCAGTCTCTTCTTAAAAGCCTCCAGTGTTGGACCTACAACTTCTGGAAGCAAGCCTCTGGTTGTTGTCAGGAAATTTCTCCTTAGTTCTATGTTGCTTCTCTCCTTGATTAGTTTCCACCCATTGCTTCTTGTCCTGCCCTCAGGTGCTTTGGAGAATAGCTTGACTCCCTCTTCTTTGTGGCAGCCCCTCAAATATTGGAAGACTGCTATCATGTCTCCCCTGGGCCTTCTTTTTGTTCTGCCCCAGATCCGGATTCCCAAGGATTGTGACACACACCAACGGTCCTTTATCAAAATTATAACATACCAAGAATAAATAAAGTCCGGCAAAGGTTGGCAACCAGCCCAGAAGACAAGATACGATAAGATACTCACTCTCCAAAATGCTCTTTAATAATTACATGTTGTTTCCAGCAAGAAATTACTAACTGCGTGCGACTTAAATCGGCTAAGGGAGTGGCCAATTATCCTCAAGCCTTACTCTTGAGGAGACCTCCTCCTCCTTCTGAGTAGCCACTCCTGCCTTTTGGCAGCCCTGCGTGCTCGAGCATTGAGGAGAGGCTCCTCCACTTCGCTCTCTCCACTTGAAGGAGCCTCTGGAGGTTCTGAAGGCCCAGGCTGAGTTTCGGCCTCTGGCACCACATCCTCTTCAGCCTCCTCGCTGTCTGACGCGACCGCCGACTGCAAAAGGGGCTGGCACAACCCCACATCAGCCTCCTCATCGTCGGGATCAGCCATGAACTTCACAGGCCGGTGGCGGCCCACAATACTTTTCTCTAGACTGACCATATTCAGTTCCTGCAACCGTTCTTCATATGTTTTAGTCTCCGGGTTTTTAATCATCTTTGTTGCTTTGTTTCTGCTCTCTTTACAAAAAGTGCAGTACTTTAGGAGAAACCTGCTTACTGTGTGAAAAGTTGGAGCCAGTTCTGTGATTGTGTGCTGTGTGTGTCAGAGGAGGGAGCAGAAAATAAGAGCGCCGTTTTAAGTCTCTGTTCATTAACTGTTGCATCAAAAGTGCCGGAGCTGCAAGTATATAACTTAGTTCTTTTACAGCTTTATTTTTTTTTATCGCGCATTAATTTAGATTTTATTGCTATTTATTTTTTCCATCGTGTGATAAAGGGAATCTTATTTGTGAAGCAGTTTAATGCTATTTTTGTACTTTACATATTTCAACACTCAGACAAATATATACTGTGCGCGGAGATATATATATATATACACACACACAAACACACATACATACAAAAAACAAACCCCACAAGCAAACATTTCCCTTCCTTTTATTTTATTTTGTTCGCAGCTAGCATATATTTTGCCTTCGTGGAAAAAGCCAATTTGCTTCCATCTGCCTCTTTCATACCACGCTTTCTTTTTCAAAGGCCAAAATCCTTTCCTACATTTTCTGAGGCCACCTGAATACTTCAACTTACAACTGTTCATTTAGTGACCAGTCCCTAAGTTACAGCGGCACTGAAAAATGGGACTTATGACCCAACTAGGTAACATCATCAGCAATAAAAGGGTTTGTGGAGAGGAGGAGGATGGGGGGAAGAAGACTGTGGGGTCATTGGTGTTCTCTAAGCTTGGTTGTTTCCTTGCAGATATCTTTCTCAGGGTTCCGACGGATGTCCTAATTAAATCATGAGCCTCGAGTCAAACTTCAAAAGAAATCCAGTTATTTATTAGGAGCTTCATGTCGGCATGTTCCAAGTGAAGCCAGCTCTGACCCCACGTAATTTACGACCCAGGCATGACCCTGTTTCCCCCCTCCCCCTCCCCCCCCAGGGTGTGTCATCAGTCACATTTGCCAACGGAGCAATTTCGCGAGTTGTAGAGATCACTCCCCTCCGGCTGCTGTGGGTGGCTCTGGGAGACAGCCTTGAGAGAGATATGTCTAGAATGTCCTTTTGTTTTTGGCTGCTGTGCTGCTTTGCCAGTTTTCCCATCCCCCCATGCCAATGGCAACTCAAAAGTAGGCCAGGGTTGCTTTGTGAGTTGACAATATCATTATGTACTGGATTTTTTTTTTTAATTTGATTTATATGCCGCCCTTCTCCGGAGACTCGGGGCGGCTTACAATGCGTTAAGCAACAGCCTTCATACTTTTGTATATTTATACAGTCAGCTTATTGCCCCCACAAACTGGGTCCTCAATTTACCTACCTTAGAAAGGATGGAAGGCTGAGTCAACCTTGAGCCTGGGGAGATTCGAACTTACAGTAATTGCAGACAGCTGGAGTTAATCACAATGCCTTAGTCTGCTGAGCCACCGGGCCCTGGAGGGTTGGACTAGATAACTTCCTTCCAACTCTATTAGTCTATGCCCGTTACCTGATTATATAACATCATCACTGCTAAGAGTTAGTAGGAACTATGGAGAGGAGGAGGAGGAGGAGGAGGAGGAGGACAAGAACTCGGGACACAAACTTGTGATCCAGGATCTTGATTGAGCCAGATTTTTTTTAAAGGCTCCAAGTCTTTTTTCCCCCTCTTTCCTTTTATTCAGAAACAAAACAAGAAAGCAGCAAATTGGATATAAGCTGAACTTCGCCAGCTTGGAGCCTCACTAATTGTTTTGCATTCTTTCATGGATGAAACTCTCCAAGGCAAGCGTAACATAGCATAGCTTTCTGCACTTCACACGTTTTCTCCCCCAGGCCTTGCATTTGTTGAAACAAGTCAATCTTAACACCGTAAGATGTGTGTCTAAAATAGAGAGTTCGATTTACTAGTCCTATTATTACCCCTGTTCCAATAAGCTCAAAGGATGAGCGTATGAAAACAGCCATTATTTTATTGGCTGGCAGGTTATTTTCTGGCAAGCAAACCAACAGGCCACGATGTAGCTCGAATAAACGCTCTGTAGTCCAGGGGTGTCCAATCTTGGCAATTTTAAGGCTTGTGGACTTCAACTCTCAAAATTCCTCAGCCAGCACGAGCGTCCAATGAAGCTGTTTTTAGATGTATATGTTATCTTTTCTCTATGACAGGGTATCAAACAGGAGTGGGCTGCTGGGGGTTCGCAGGGGTTCGGGAGAACCTCTAGCTAAGATTCTGTGCAGTTCGGAGAACCCCCAAATCCCAATCCTGGCTGGCCCCGCCCACCCCTCCCTTCCCAAGAATCCCCACGCGGCCTGTTTTGGATGCGGATAAGTGCAGGGGGCACCCAGAGGCTCGGGGAGGGCGAAAAACAGGCCTACCAGAAGTTTGGGAAGTTTGGAAATGTTGTGGCTCCATTGCCTGAGCCTGTGTCATCGTCAGGAGAGGACTCTGAGAGTGAAAGGGAGGAATTGGCAAGACCTCCCTCTCCAGGATCCTCCCCTCTGGCAATGCCCCTGGAGGACACCGAAGGGCAAGCGATAGGCCCAGAGCCAAGCACATCCCCGCAGCCACAGGTGGACAGTGACGAGGGAGATAAGTGCTGGCTGGATCCTTGCCAGCGACGCAGGGAGAAACATGCCCAACAGAAGGCACAGCATGCTCGTGATTAGCTGACTCACTGGACCACACCCCACAGCCTATAAAAGAGAGTGAGTCAGCCTCCATTTTTGTGACGAACAAAAACAAATCTTCCTGCATCTCAGCTTTGGCTATTCTGGACACTTGTGGTGTGTATTTGTCTGTTCTGTTAATAAAGGCTTTGGCACGCAGCTGCTGGGATTGCTGCCAAGCTCCTTATCAGACTACTTGGTTGCCTGCCAGCTTATTTTAACCTCCGACTGTCTGAATTGGGTTTATTCCTGGGGGCGGAGACAGAACAGGAAACTAGATGGCCTCCAGAGCCTGAGGAGACTGTTTTCGCCCTCCTGGAGTCTTGGAGAAAGACCCTGGAGCCCGGGGAGGGCAAAAACACTCCCACCCCTGTCATGGTGCATGAAGCCAACATGGTCACGCCCACCCAGCAACCGGGCAGAGAAAACCTTGCTAAAATTTTTGAAGCCCACACCTGGTGTCAAAGTCACATTGTCACGGTGGCATCACGTAACATGTTGAGACTCCTTTCCCCTTCACTAAATCAGATGTAGGCGTAGCCAGCGCGTGACGCATCCGGCCTACGGACCACGAGTTTGACAGCCCTTCTGTCGAACAGGACTTCTGTTCATTTCTGTTGTCACAATCGTCAACTTCCCTATATGAGAGGCCAGGCTGATCCAATCACCCATGAGGAACTTTAACACGGATCTCCTAATTCAACACTTTAACCAACTGATTCAGGATATGACAGCAGTGTTCCGATATCTCAGGGGCTGCCACAAAGAAGAGGGAGTCCAACTGTTCTCCAAAGCACCAGGAGGCAGTGAAATAAGCAATGGATGGCAACTAAATAAGGAAGGAAGCAATCTAGAACTGAGGAGAAATTTCCTAACAGTTAATGAACAATGAACCAGTGGAACAACTTGCCTCCTGAAGTTGTGAATGCTCCAACACTGGAAGTTTTTAAGAAGAAGTTGGATCACCATTTGTCTGAAGAAGTGGAGGGTTTCCTGCCTAAGCAGGGAGTTGGACTAGAAGACCTCCAATGACCCTTCCAACTATTCTATTCTGTTCTGTTCTGTTCTGCTCTGCTCTACTCTATTATATTCTATGCCTTCCCTTCCATATATTCTATTCTATTCTATTCTATTCTATTCTATTCTATTCTATTCTATTCTATTCTATTCTATTCTATTCTATTCCATTCCATTCCATTCCATTCCATTCCATATTTTCTATTCTATTCTATTCTATTCTATTCTATTCTATTCTATTCTATTCTATTCTATTCTATTCTATTCTATTCTATTCTATTCTATTCTATTCTATTCTATTCTATTCCATTCCATTCCATTCCATTCCATTCCATTCCATATTTTCTATTCTATTCTATTCTATTCTATTCTATTCTATTCTATTCTATTCTATTCTATTCTATTCTATTCTATTCTATTCTATTCTATTCCATATTTTCTATTCTATTCTATTCTATTCTATTCTATTCTATTCTATTCTATTCTATTCTATTCTATTCTATTCCATTCCATTCCATTCCATTCCATTCCATTCCATTCCATTCCATATTTTGTGGACCACACCCACCCAGTCACATGACCACCTAGCCACGCCCACCCAGCCGGTCATTAGGCAGATCATATTAGTGGTCCGCCGGATTTAAAATTATGAATTTATGAATGAACCCTGAGGTCTGAAAGGTTGGGGGCTCCTGTTCTAAAGTCTCAACATCTTGGCTGACACAGTTGCGGTGCTGAAATTCCAATCAGATTCTTCTCATGTGTCCATGATAATTGCTAATTAAAAGAATAGAGAAAAAAAGCTTTTTTGTCTTCTATGGAGTCCTTGATGCTTTCCGCGCTTGGTGGGTGTTTTTTTAAAAAATTTAATTTATATGCCGCCCTTCTCCGGAGACTCAGGGAGGCTTACAATGTGTTAAGCAATAGCCTTCATACTTTTGTATTTACCTGCTTAGTAGGATTTTTGCCCCCCCCCCCACCAAGCGGTGTTCTTTTTTTATACAAAGTCAGCTTATTGCCCCCACAATCTGGGTCCTCATTTTCTTGCAGAATATGATTCATTACCATACTATGTAGAATCATCAGTTCACTCTCTTCTCTTTGCAGATCTTAACTGCCACTGCTAAAAGTGAAGGCTAAACTGATCCATGATTTTAGCAAGTTAAGGCAATTTCCAAACACTATTTCCAGGTTTTTTTCTATTCTTATTTTTATTTTATTTTTTAAAGCTTCCTTGCATAATGTCCTTTTTTCTTCGCTTAAGAAGATTATGTCCCTTATATGGGAGAGAGAAACTAAATAATACTTTTTTTATATAGTTTCCCAATTTAAACTAACAAGAGCGCCAATCAAGGGATTAGAAATTACTTGTAGAAGTAGGAATAGGCTTAGTGTTAAATTACACCTACCAGTCAAGCTATTGTTGCAAAAAAAAATAATATTTTTTTTCTTTACAAAAAAAAAAAAAGCTGGCAGGGAGCTGTTAATGAGGCTTCTTCTGACATTTTATAGCACAAATCTGATGCAAAACCTTTAGATAATAAAGAGGCATATAGGGGGGGAAAATCCTCTCTTGAAATTTGTGACTTCATTCATGTGGGCAGCTAAGAGTAAAAATTGCTACTCCCTAGAATTATATTCAGCATTAACCGTAGGAGAATATATCTTTTTTTCCCCTATTTCCCCAGTAAATCACCATGAATAACTATTAAAAGAAGAAGGAAAAGTAAATTGAACTAGAAAACTAGTTTTGGTGAGGCATCAAAAAGTTAAGCAAGCATGCGTAGCTAGTTAGCTAGTGAAAAAGACACTCCAAACTTATTTTAAGCATTTTAAAAAATATATTATTGTTATGATTAAATGGCACACATGCAACACTATCAACCATGGATAATAAACCACAATGGCTAAACTCACATGTTTGCCAGCAGGAAACAAATCAGATCATGCTAAATATAAACCAAGATTTAAAAAGTTAGTGCATTCACACAACATGAGAAATCACAAATTTTGTATCTATGGAGATTCTCAATCATCCAACTCATGGTGTTCCCCCCCCCCCCCCCGCCTTCCCTCTTTATTATCTAAAGGTTTTGCATCAGATCTTTCTTAGTTGTTTTTTCTTTGAAAACATATCCTTTCTCATTCAAGAATCAATGAATCGAAGAAGCTTCTTGGATGAGAAGTGAAACATTTTCAAAGGAAAAAAAAAACCCAAGTCCAGTTGCCTTTTGGAAACAGAACTTGAGGGACACAAAGCTTGTATTTCAAAATTGTGGATATAGTTCGACATGTAAACTCAACTACTAGCTGTTTATTCAGTAGCCATTTGTTGTTTTTTAGTTGAGAAGTCGTGTCCAACCCATCGCGACCCCATGGACAATGTTCCTCCAGGCCATCCTGTCCTCCACCATCCCCCGGAGTTCATTTAAGCTCACGCCAACTGCTTCAGTGACTCCATCCAGCCACCTCGTTCTCTGCCGTCCCCTTCTTCTTTTGCCCTCAATCTTTCCCAGCATTAGGCTCTTCTCCAGTGAGTCCTTCCTTCTCATTTGGTGGCCAAAGTATTTAAGTTTCCTCTTCAGGATCTGGCCTTCTAAAGAGCAGCCAGGCTTGATCTCCTCTAGGACTGACCGGTTGGATCGCCTTGCAGTCCAAGGGACTCGCAGGAGTCTTCTCCAGCACCAGAGTTCAAAGGCCTCCATTCTTTGGCGCTCAGCCTTCCTTATGGTCCCACTTTCACAGCCATCCATTGCAACTGGGAAAATCATAGCCTTGACTATACGCACTTTTGTTGGCAGGGTGATGTCTCTGCTTTTTAGTATGCTGTTTAGGTTTGCCACAGCTTTTCTCCCCAGGAGCAAGTGTCTTTTAATTTCTTGGCTGCAGTCCCCATCTGCGGTGATCTTGGAGCCCAGAAAAATAAAATCTGTCATTACCTCTATTTCTTCCCCATCTATTTGCCAGGAATTGAGAGGGTCAGATGCCATGATCTTAGCATAGCCCAATACTTTTGCATTGTTCCAAGGTCACATGATCCCTTTTTGTGACCTTCTGACAAGATTCACTGAACAACCCTGTTACTAACTTAAAAACTGGCAAGATAGAACATAAAATGGGGCAAAATTCACTTAATGACTGTCTCACTTAGCAACGGAAATCGAGTTCATAAATTCAGGATTACCTGTATATTCTGTTATTCTGAGTTAAAAATCCTGGAAATCTGAATTCCATTTCAGTTTTCTAAGCCATGATACTCTTACCCAATATTAAGCTCCGCTAGAATATGAGAAATCGTTTTGCTGCTTTAACCCCTGTCTAATAACGGCACGCAAACACATCGCAACCAAATTGTCATGATTTTCAGGTACGCTTCCAAAGCTGTGCTTTTAAATTTAGACCATCTTGCTTGCTTCTAATCTAATTAACAGCCTGCAGTGTGTCAAGTCAAATAATTCTGAGGGTTTGTTTTGACAAGGTGTATTCCCCATCTGAACTTGCCACGTGCCAGTTTCACAATGAGTGGCTTGTCTTAAAAAGATCTGTTTTGACACTGTTTTCTAAATTTAAAGCATGCTGTTTTCCTATACAAGTTCCCCAAATTATGCCATTTTCTAGAGAAAGTGAAACAGAAATTAATGGAATGGAATGGAATGGAATGGAATGGAATGGAATGGAATGGAATAGAGAGGAGAGGAGAGGAGAGGAGAGAAGAGGAGAGGAGAGGAGAGGAGAGGAGAGGAGAGGAGAGGAAGAATAGGAGAGGAAGAATAGGAGAGGAGAGGAGAGGAGAGGAGAGGAGAGGAGAGGAGAGGAGAGGAGAGGAGAAGAGAAGAGAAGAGAAGAGAAGAGAAGAGAAGAGAAGAGAAGAGAAGAGAAGAGAAGAGAAGAGAAGAGAAGCTGGAAGGAATCTTTGATGCCTTCTAGGTCAACCTCATGCCCATAACAGAGAAAGAAAGAATGAAGGAAGGGAGGGAGGGAGGGAGGGAGGGAGGGAAGGGAGGAAGGAAGGAAAGAAGGAAGGAAGGAAGGAAGGAAGGAAGGAAGGAAGGAAGGAAGGAAGGAAGGAAGGAAGAAAGAAAGAAAGAAAGAAAGAAAGAAAGAAAGAAAGAAAGAAAGAAAGAAAGAAAGAAAGAAAGAAAGAAAGAAAGAAAGAAAGAAAGAAAGAAAGAAAGAAAGAAAGAAAGAAAGAAAGAAAGCCAGGGGATTATGATGTAATTCTTCAGGCCTGATCATTTCTCATTGCCTTTCAAATGAGATCTCCTTTCTTGGAAAACTTACCTTCATTTAAAGAAGTTGAGTCATTTGGCCAGCAGATAAGGGAGCTTCTAATTGCTTCAATACGGCAGCAAAATCAAAATAAATGAGATTTTATTCACAGGCGCCTGGAGGAGGAAAGAAAAGTGGAAAGGAATCTCAGCCAGCACTGACATTTGTATACAGGTGAGCTGGTGGAGAAAAAAAAATGAGAGGAGAATTTTGGCGCATCATCTTCATTCTTGCTGAATCATCACTTGAAACTTTCCCACAGTTTACTCCTTGGGAAATAAGAGAGAAGAATCATTAGCAGGTGTATTTTATGCGACCTTGTTCAGATTGTACTCAACTTTTAAGTCAAATTAAGGGAGTTATTTCTTTGTCTTACAAAGTTTTATAAGGTGCCCCTGTAGAAAATCAGCTTCCCCACACGCACCCTCCTAGAGAATGAAATATTGGGGGGGGGGGGGAATATTAAAAAAGGCAGGATAGAATATTTCCCCTAAAGGAAAAATGGGAAAAAATCTTAAGAGAAGCAGAAACCGGCTCCAGTTTCCCTGCCCCTAAGCAGAAACTGAGGAGGCCAACTTTTAGAAATGCAGATTTGGTAATCCATTCAGAAAGACTGGGTCAGACAGAAACTCCAGATAAGCAACACAATTAGGCAAGACAAGATTAGCTCAGATAAACACTTAGGATTTGCATTTCCCCTTTTGCCTATAGAGCCAGCCATGATCCTTACATGACCCCATAGGAATCAAAAAGGTATAAAAACTTGCCCTATTTTCTCAGCTGTCCCAGAACCGCACACTGTGGTTCTGTTCATCGATAAACTTTCTTTCCAATCAGCCTCCATTTTCTTTCCAGCGCCTTTCTCCAGGCTTGGAAATGAACCAGATGGATTTTTCTTCCTACGCTCCGTTGGCCGTGGTTGCATTCAGTTCAATTTTCGTAAATTCAGTTGAAAAACAAACAATTAATCTAACAATATAGACAATCGCAATCCCACAAATCTTTCAGGGTGAACAAAAACATGTACAAAATTAGGAATACAGATAATCCTCGATTTACAACCAATTGCTTAGGGCAGGGGTCAGCAACCTGCAGCTCTGGAGCCGCATGTGGCTCTTTCACCTCTCTGCTGCGGCTCCCTGTCGCTCAAAATATGCATCACAACCGGCAATGTGCGACACCCGCCGGCACGCAATTTATTGAGCTTTTCAACATACACACACACACACACACACACACACACACACACCGATAGGCCAACCATGGATAAATCCAAGAAAAGAAAGAAAACAGAACATTTAATTCGACTACATATGCTGGTTTTGTGGCCGCTCAAGAAATAGTCAGGCACAGGAAGGGTTTTGTGGCTCCCGATGTTTTCTGTTCTGTGGGAAATGGCTCTTTGAGTGTTTAAGGTTGCAGACCCCTGGCTTAGTGAATGTTCAAAGTTGTGACATCACTGTAAAAGTGACTTAGGACCATTCTTCACACTTATGACCAGGGCAGCATCCCCATGGTCACATGATCAGATGCTTGGCAACCGGTTCATATTTACGACGGTTGCTGTGTCCTGCGCTCACGTGTTCCTCTTTTATGACCTTCTGGCAAGCAAAGTCAATCGGGGGTGGCAGGGGGAAAGCCAGGTTCCCTTGCTAACTTAATAACTGCAGTGATTCACTAAGCGAGGGTGGCGAGAAAGGTCGCAAAATGAGGCAAGATTCACTTAGCAACTGTCTCACTTAGCAATAGAAATTTTGGGCTCAATTGTGGTTGTACGTCGAGGACTATACCACGATCAATGAATCAATTTTCTGTTCAAAATATATCCCTAGTAGTATTACGGTAATAGCTTTCCTCCCCTCATGTTTATATGTTCTAAACCACAACAATTTTTGCACGACATGCTAAAGCAGGGGTGTCAAACTCAAGGCCTGAGGGCCGGATCCAGCCTGCAGGGTGCTTAAATCTGGTCCATGGGGCAGGCCTGGAAATCGCAAAGGACTGGCTCATGGTACCTCTACTAGCAAAGATGGAGTGCTGGGGGTTGCATGCAGTTTTCAGCCTGGACAGCCTCCTGCAGCACTTTGCTGTCCAAAACGGGGCACAGGAGGGCCCGGGCCTGTTTTGTCTGGCAGGGTATGCAGGAGGTGTCCGTACCATCTCCTCTATGCTAAAAGATCCACATTATGACTCCACCAGAACTGGGAGGCCAATACCTTTCAATAAATAAACACATAAAATAATGTTTTGGAGTGAGTTAGGAATTCAGGCTTAAGTTTTGAGCTGCAGTCCCTATATGGCCCCACAGCTTTTAAAACGGGTTCAACCTTTCTAAAATCCATTACCCATAGGATACGGCTCCTGTTTTTAATTAATTGAGAGGGTTGAACGTAGCCTTGGCTAAATCCCCCCCCAAAAAAGTTATTATTATTAAATACCATCTTTCAACGTTCCACAAGGAGAAAAAATATTAAATACATGACTGGAAAATAACTGTGTTCAGTAAATCTAACTTTAATTAACTTTAAATGTAAATGTAAATCCAATTTAGTTTATCGATCGGCTTTTTGCAGGAGGCGCCCTTAATTTTTCCTTCAAGAAATATCATTAGATCGTTCCGTGATATAATCTGGATCCAAACTTCCTTACGGGAGCTCCAAAAGCAGAAACCATATTTTTTAATATATATATATATATATGATGGTGTTTCATTTTACCCATTCAAGTCCATCTTCTGCTCCTTTCCCCTCAAAAAATATTTGCATGAAAGCAGTAAAATCTCTCCCTCTAAGACAAATTATGTAATTATCTCCGTCTCCGACCAATCAAATTATTAAAAGCATGCATGGCTCTATTTATTTCAAAATCCCTCACTGCGGGCTAAACGAACACACAAACGAACACCACAAATAAAACCCTAAGCCAACGAGCTGACTTAGTGAAATCCTTCTTGATTATTCCAAGTGCCAGCCGACAACCAAACAAAAGGGAGAGGAATTTTTTGGTCGTGTTTCAAAAAGAAGTCGCAGAAATGAATTAATTTGAACGGACTTGATTAGATTTAAGAAGGGAGATTAAGAGAGAGAAAGAGAGAGGCTTTATCTTCTGGGCGCTTTGGGGAAAATAGCATTAGCTGATTAAATAGAATATAGACTTGATGGGTTGGTGGGGAAGAAAGGCGATTAAGAAACCAGAATTGGTGAGATTGTGTGTTGCAGGAACGACGGGATCTAAGAGTATTTAGGGAGAATATTAGTAATTTAGGATTGAACTGTGGGGGTCTTTGGGGTGCTCTGAGCTTGATTATTTTCTTGCAGAAGTTTCATGACCCAACTAGGGAACTTCATCAGTACAAGAAGAGGCTTGTGGAGAGAAGGAGGAGGAAGAAAGAGGGGGGAGGAGGAGGAGGAGGAGGAGGAGGAGGAGGAGGAGGAGGAAAAGGTCCTTGATGCTTGATCAAGAGGGTCCTTGATGCTTGCTTGTTTTCTTGCAGATAGTTTATTACCCAACTAGGAACATCATTAGTACTAGAAGGGGATTTGTGGAGTAAAGGAAGAGAAGGAACACAACAACTGCGGGGTCCTTGATGCTCACTGCGCTTGGTTTTATCCTTGCAGACATACAAGAACACTCCTGCCGACACTGACGGAGCAAGCCACCTGTACATAAACAGAGAGCAAATCCCACTCCCTCCTAACACTGATGGTGAATGGCAGCATTGCATCGGCGTTATACAGGTAGTCTTTGTCTTACGACAGTTCATTTAGTGAGAGTTTGAAGTTTACAGCGGCAGTGAAAAAAGTGACTTACGATCGTTTTTCACACTTTCCATCCATTGCTTCTTTTTGTCCTGCCTTGAGGTGCTTTGCAGAATAGCTGCTCCCTCCACCATCGGAAGATGCGAATCATGTCACTCCTAGTCAGTGGTGGGATTCAGCCAGTTCGTGCCAGTTCAGGCAAACTGGTTGTTAAATTGCTGACTGGCCCCTCTCCTCCTCGCCCCGCCCTTTCCAGGAGTCCCCATGCACCCCGTTTTGGCTCCCAGGAGGCTGCAGGAAGGACTACTAGGCCCAAAACAGGCGTCGGGGTGCAGCACGCCCCTCCCCCGTGGCCCATTTTTGCTCTCAAGGGAGTGCAGGAGACTGAGTGCTGCCTGTCACACCTCCTGGCCACACCCACCATGGCCACGCCCACCCAGCCGTTCATTAGGGCAGAGAACCGGTTGTTAAATTATTTGAATCTCACCGCTGCTCCTAGTCCGTCTCTTCATTCGACTAGAGCAGGGGTCAGCAACCTGCGGCTCTGGAGCCGCATGTGGCTCTTTCACCCCTCTGCTGCGGCTCCCTGTCACTCAAAATACGTGTCACAACCACCAATGTGCAACACCCACCGGCATGCGATTTAATGAGCTTTTCAACCCCCGGTAGGCCAACCATGGATAAATTCAAGAAAAGAAAAGTTTCAGAAGAAAACAGAAGGTTTAATTCAACTACATAGGCTAGTTTTGTGGCCGCTGAAGAAATAGTCAGGCACGGGAAGGGTTTTGTGGCTCCCGGTGTTTTCTTTTCTGTGGGAAACGGGTCCAAATGGCTCTTTGAGTGTTTAAGGTTGCAGAGTCCTGGACTAGACATACCCAATTCCTGCAAGCATTCTTCGTATCATCTCATATCAGGGTTCTAGGTTTATAAACTTTAATGTCCTCTTGGAAAAAGGGAAGAACTGATCCTAGACTTGAGGTGGGAAGTGTTTTTGTCCGGCAGACGCTGACTTTTCCCAAATACAACAGACACCGCAACTTCTTCTTGCTTCATCACACTTCCATGTCTCCAGAGACAAAACCTCCCCAATTCTTCTATTAGACACAATCTAATACGCTCCATTGTCCCTACTAGATAAGATCGCTGGAGGGGACCAAAGAAAAGAGATTCCTTACCTAGTTTATAGCCTAATAGATTTGCAATATAATTTCCCTAATTCTGGGGATGAATTCTATCCGTTGTTGTTGTTGGTTTATTTTTTTCCTCCAAATGACCTGCAAACTAGGAATGAACCTTGCAAGAGAAGAGGTTTCCATTTTGCAGATCGGGAAGCAACATATATGTCATTTATCAAGGGAATGTAGCTTGAAGAGGAAGCTCAAAAAAATAATCTCCCACAGTGATACCATTGCAGCTTATTCGTTCTCCTACAGCTTCGCCATATGTTTGCACACACCAAATGGCTTCTATTTTGGTCTTTGAAATCTGCACTGGTATCTACCACTTTACTATTTTAAAGCCTTGAACAGAGTAGAGTAGAGTAGAGTAGAGTAGAGTAGAGTAGAGTAGAGTAGAGTAGAGTAGAGTAGAGTAGAGTAGAATAGAATAGAATAGAATAGAATAGAATAGAATAGAATAGAATAGAATAGAATAGAATAGAATACATTCATCAAGAATAGAATAGAATAGAATAGAATAGAATAGAATAGAATAGAATAGAATAGAATAGAATAGAATAGAATAGAATAGAATAGAATAGAATAGAAAATATGGAATGGAATGGAATGGAATGGAATGGAATGGAATGGAATAGAATAGAATAGAATAGAATAGAATAGAATAGAATAGAATAGAATAGAATAGAATAGAATAGAATAGAATAGAATAGAATAGAATAGAATAGAATAGAATAGAATAGAATAGAATAGGTGTTCTGTGGTCCATGGGGTTGTCAGGCACAACTTAGTGACTGAACAACAACAAATTGTATGGCCAGGACCCAGAATCTTCAACAATCAATCAATCAATCAATCAATTTAATTTATGGCCAAAAGGCCTCAAAGCAATTTACAATATAATCTAAACTTGACATCGGATAAAACAGTGTGACGAATAAAATATTGCATAAATATTTATTATTTATGCAATAATTATAAAATAATATAATTATTATTATATTATTGAGTCTATTGCATAATAGACTTAAAACCCCAGCTCATTGATTTGTTACTAAAAGCCTTTGATTTTTTTTTTATAGCCATAGTTAAAACTCTGGCGGGTGCCACTTCTAATCTTAGGATTTTCATCTGCAAGTATAATTTTTACCTACTCAGAAATATCTCTTCCTGCTTTAGATTTTCAAATAGGCCAGATAGCTTTCTGCCCAAGATTCTTATAAAATTCCCAATAAAATAAATTACAATCCACCACTTTAGGCTCAATACCATTACAGGGACAACATATTTGAAAGAAACTACCGTATTTTCCGGCGTATAAGACGACCCTCCTCAGAGCCATTTAAGGCTCGTCAGCCGTTATATGGGCTGGTCTGCCTGGTTACAGAAGAATGAGACCCGGCGTATAAGACAACCCCCGACTTTTGAGAAGATTTTTGTGTGTTAGAAAGTAGTCTTATACGCAGGAAAATACAGTAATTTTTTGGAATCCACTGTGTAGCGTATTTAATGGGAGTACATTTAATGTGACTTCTGAAAAGGCTAGTCTATCTCTACTTAAATTTAAGTTATTCCAATGTTTAGGGAGTAGAAAATATATCTTTAATTAATTCCAAATGTCACAGGGGAACTGGATGTTTGACTGTAGTCTTATTTCCTGAACCGAATTAGCCCAGTCTTTATTTGATACAATGAATGGCTGATGATATGCCCCTGGGGAATAAATAATTAGGATCAATGCCAATCTAACTAATCTTCGGAGTCTCCTGCTTAAACCACATATCTACAAAGAATTCATAAGGGGTTTCCTGAAGTTTCCTTATTTTTCAATAACATATATTTGTAACAAGCCAATATGGGAATACATAAGATCAGATATGTCAGTGGAAGGCAAATCACAAAACTGTGTCTCACTTATTTTGGCTACGTCACACGGTGGAATTCAGTAGAGAAAGCAATTATGAACATAGAACATCATCAGAGTTGGAAGGGACCTTGGAGGTCATCTAGTCCAATCCCCTGCTCTACATCATTTCAGATAAATGGCTGTCCAGTCTCTCTCTCTCTCTCTTTTTTTAAAGTTGATTTATATGCCGCCCTTCTCCAGAGACTCAGGACGGCTTACAATGCATTAAGCAATAGCCTTCATACTTTTGTATATTTTACAAAGTCAGCTTATTGCCCCCACAAACTGGGTCCTCAATTGACCTACTTTAGAAAGGAATGGAAGGCTGAGTCAACCTTGAGCCTCGTGAGATTCGAACTTACTAATTGCAGACAGCTGGAGTTAAATTACAATGCATTAGTCTGCTGAGCTATCCAGGCTCCTCTTCTTGAAAGCTTCCAGTGATGGACAACCACAACTTCTGAAGGAATTTCTGTTCCACTGGATGATTATTCTCATGCGGTCCTGTTGCAAACCGGTAATAAAGGTAAGTAGAACCCATCCCTGCAGGAACTCAGTATGTCTAGTTTGATGAAAAGAAGGACCAGGGGAGACATGATAGCAGTCTTCCAATATCTCAGGGCTGCCACAAAGAAGAGGGAGTCAAGCTATTCTCTAAAGCCCCTGAGGGCAGGACAAGAAGCAATGGGTGGAAACTAATCAAGGAGAGAAGCAACCTATAACTAAGGAGAAATCTCCTGACAGTGAGAACAATTCATCAGTGGAACAACTTGCCTCCAGAAGTTGTGAATGCTCCAACACTGGAAGTTTTAAAGAAGAGGTTGGATAACCATTTATCTGGAATGGTCTAGGGCAGTGATGGCTAAATTTTTTGCCATCCCGTGCCAAAAATGGGGGGAGCACAGGGGGTCGTATGTGCATGTGCCCACACCCGTAATTCAATGCCCCCATGCCCTGCACCTCCATGCATGCTCATGCGACACCCCCCCCCCTGTACTCCCCATGCTCTTGGCACATGATGGCAAAAGGGTTACCGGAGGGCCCGGTAGGCCTGTTTTTTGGCCCCCCCAGGTTCCAGAGGCTTTCTTGGAGCCTGGGGAGAATGAAAACAGCCTCCCCTCCTCTCCCCCCATCCCGGAGGCTGGAAACAGCCCATTTCCCAACTTCCAGTGGGCCCGGAAGGCCTGAAAATAAGCTGGCCAATAGGTGCGTGCGCGCTGGGGTTGAGCTAGGGCAAAGCTTGCGTGCCCACAGATATGGCTCTGCGTGCCACCTGTGGCACGCGTGCCATAGGTTCGCAATCATGGATATAGAGTCTCCTGCTTGAGCAAGAGGCTGGACTAGAAGACCTCCAAGGTTCCTTCCAATTGTGTTACTCTGTTATTCTGAT
Source organism: Coluber constrictor foxii (assembly GCA_038048745.1). Classification (NCBI taxonomy): domain Eukaryota; kingdom Metazoa; phylum Chordata; class Lepidosauria; order Squamata; family Colubridae; genus Coluber; species Coluber constrictor. The sequence goes on from JAWJVD010000214.1 coordinate 174,698, forward strand.
CTTGTTGCTATTCCTCCATTGAGGCAGCCTAGGACTGCATTGGCTTTTTAGGCAGCTGTGGGCTTCCCACCTTTTTCATTCACTCTCAAGAGAGGACGGCCATTCACCCGACGAGTATTTATTTTTAAGTAGGGGAAAAAATCCTTCCTGCCACAATAACCGTAGATCAGTGCAAAGAGCGCCTGTCCTGCCCTTAAAAAAAATTGGTGCAACGTTTTATCTTTCCCCTGGAGAAATTCAGAGGAACTTTCTGGCTTGAAATGCGTTCGTCGCATTTCTTGGAAGAGAATTCTCGAGGGTCATTTGTGACCCTCCGATGAAGAGGTAAGAAAAGAAAGAAGAGATGAAAAATGAGAGACGATGTTTTCTCCAGATTCTCGAGGTTGGTTGGTCTTTGAAATTTATTTATTTGTTCCCTTGTCAGACCTTGACATCTGTGGATGAGAATTAAATAGAAGCGTTGTGGTCCGCCAGCAGCCTGTAGAGCTGGCAATGGAGACGGACAGTGAGGAGGCTGGGGAGGAATTTGGGCCAGTCCTGGAGTCTGGGGAAGGCCTGAGCGAAGTCTCTGCGTCGGAGGCAGAGATGAGGCCAGGGCCATCTGGGAGTGATGCGCAGACTCCGGAGCCTCCAGAGGCTGACAGTAGAGAGGCAGAGGAACAGGAGGAGCCTGTTCCTAGTGCACGCATGAGAAGAGCTGCCAGAAGGCAAGAGCAGCTAAAGCAAAAAGGACGACTCAGGAGTAAGGCCAAGAGATGATTGGCCCCTCCCATAAAGCTTAAAAGACCAGCAACGGCTCTTGGCCTCTTTGTCGGAAAACAACGTTGATAGATTTGTTTCTTGTCTTGCTGCATTTCTTTCTTGTCAGCATCTTCTGTTTCTGAACTTTTGCCAACAAAAGCCTTTGGCAGGTTGCCTAATTAGACCAAGGTTGGTGATAAGGCTGAAGACTTGTGTTATGAAGAATTTGTTTTGATTTAGTTTGGACTACGCTGAGAGTGAGTTACTTCTCAGCTCTTCTAATAAAGTCTGTTTGTTTTCGAACTGATTGCTTCTGATAATACCTACTTGGGCCTGGGTCACACCAGTTACTAATTTAACAACTGCAGTGATTCGCTTAACAATTGTGGCAAGAGAAGTCACAAGTTAGGGCAAACTCACTTAACAACTGTCTTGCTTAGTGACAAAAATGCTGGGCTCAATTGTGGTTGTAAGCTAACTGTTGACAAAATCATGAATGAGGAGGTGATAAGCGTCTGGGAAAGCCAAGAGAAATCATCAAAACCACAAAAAAAAAGAGCTAAAGTTAGAATAATTTGGACATGTGAAAAATATGGCATATTTCACTTAATCCTCCAAGGAAAGATTGAAGGCCAATGAGGTCCAGGCAGAAGAAGAATGTCATAGCTTCAAAATTTAAGGGACTGGTTTGGACAAAATTCAACAACACTTTTTTGTGTGGCTGTTCATAAAAATTGGAACGCTGTTACCTTCCCACTGAAGTGGTACCTATTAATCTACTCGCATTTGCATGCTTTCAAACTGCTAGGTGGGCAGAAGCTGAGGCAAGAACAGGAGCTCATGCTGTCGCATGGTGCTCAGGTCTCAAACCCAGGCTGTCAGCTTTCCAGCTGACAAGCACAGCGTCTTTAGCCGCTGAGCCATGATGCCCCTTTCCATAGAAAATCAGAACGAATACCATCATTTGCATGATTCTAACCTTTAGCCATTTTGTATTTGCAGAAATTCTTTCTAATATTTCCTAGTGCTAAGCTGAATTTTAAGAAGTGATTTAAAAGGAAACTTGCTTATGAAAGGCATTTATTAAAGACCACCTAGGGAAAAAAAATTGTAATAGAATTCTCTGAGGAGAAAAAGGGAACGAATATTTGCAAAACACTGCAGTTTCATTTCATTTCATTTCATTTCATTTCATTTATTGAATTTGTATACCGCCCTTCTCCCTGGGGTCTCAGGGCGGTGAACAGCCGAAATTAAAATACATACAATATAAAAGTTAAGATAACTAAAATAAATTAAATCAATCGGCCTCCCCAATTTAAAAAACCCCATATCTGTACAATTTAAAAACTAACCCATAAAAACCTATTTAGGCTAGGCCGGCTTGCTGGAACAAAAAAGCCTTCAAGGCCTTACGGAAAGTACGGAGGTCCGGGATCAGTCGTATTCCGGGAGGAAGCTCATTCCAGAGGGCGGGTGCCCCCACAGAGAAGGCTCTCCCCCTGGGGGCCACCAGCCGACATTGCTTGACCGACGGCACCCTGAGGAGGCCCTCTCTGTGAGAGCGTATTGGCCGGTGGGAGGTTATCGGTAGCAGAAGGCGGTCTCGTAAATACCCTGGCCCTAAGCCATGGAGCGCTTTAAAGGTGAGAATAAGTACCTTGAAGCGCACCCGGAAGACCACCAGGAGCCTGTGCAGCTCACACAGGAGAGGTGTTACACGGGAGCGCCATGTCGCTCCCGTAATCACCCGCGCGGCCACATTCTGGACCAGTTGGAGCCTCCAGGTGCTCCTCAAGGGGACCCCCATGTAGAGAGCATTACAGTGTTTAAAAATAGATGGATGTTTCATTCACTCGTACCTCCCAAATGGTTAGCCATTTCTTCTGTAAATCATAGAGGTAGGAAAAAGGATCAAATCTACCAAGGATGATAAGATGATAGATTGCTAACAAAAAGGTGCTAAATACAACTGCATTTAGTTGCAAAGATTCTGTAATCTAATTTCTTTTTTTCGTTGCAGTAAATTTAACAAATAAGACGGTAAGAATTTAACTCACCA
>JAWJVD010000214.1:182500-215430 GCA_038048745.1 Coluber constrictor foxii
AGCCCCATGTAGAGGGCATAGCAGTAATCCAATCGAGAAACAATGTGAGCTTGAAATGATAGAAGCTGAAATAAATGATAGAAGCAGCCAAATTGTGTTCTCCAGTTTTGTCCAACATTCTCGGTGCTCCCAAATCTGCTTCTGCAGGAATGTGGGGTTGAATTCTTAAACATGCTTCGTAGGGATGAAGTTCAAACTGACGGCACTGCCAAACTCTAATAACATTTTTGGACCCCATCCTAAAAAGCAGTACCTCTCTTAGTTCTTTCATTACACCGAGGGAATGGGGGGTCAATGCAGGACAGCGAAGAAGAGAGATTAAAACTTAATGTTGATCGAACCGAGCCGAATATTTTAAGTTTTGTTTTGGAAGAGCTACCTTTGATGTAGCTGAACAAATTACTCCTTTATCCCTAAATAAAATAAGACATGCCGTGGAATAAATAAGATAATGCCCGCCAAGGAATAAACAGCATAACGCATGCATCAGAATATTCATGACTCTACCGTCAGCACTACCAATAGGATTAGATGAAAGTGTAGGAAAATAAAAATCCGAGGACAAATACAAGGGTTAGCCCAGAAAAATACATGGGTGATGATCAGCAGCTACAATAAAACATGTTCCAAATTTGAAGTAACTATGACGCTAGCTAATCATGAACTCACTGAAAATCAGAATCACAATAGAAGGGACCTTGGAGGTCTTCTATCTATTTCCTGCTTGAGCAGCCCCCTACTCAAGCAAGAGATCCTATACCATTTCAGACAAGTGGCTGTCCAGTCTCTTCTTAAAAACCTCCAGAGATGAAGCATCCTCAGCTTCTGATGGCAAGCTACTCCACTGGTTAATTGTCCTCACCGTTAGGAAGTTTCTCCTCCATTCCAGGTTGATTCTCTCCTTGAATAGTTTCCATCCATTGTTTCCTGCCCTGCCTTCTGGTACTTTGGAATATAAGTTGACCTCCCCTCCTCTTTGTGGCAGTCCCTCAAATACTGGAATGCTACTATTATGTCCCCCATTAGTCCTTCTTCTCTGTAGACTAACCAAACCCAAATCCAGCAACCGTTCTTCATATGTTTTAATCTCCAGGCCTTTAATCATCTTAGTTGCTCTACTTTGCACTTTTTCCAAAGTCTCACCATCTTTTTTTGTAATATGGTGACCAAAACTGGATGCGGTATTCCAGGTGTAGCCTTACCAAGGCTTTATAAAGTGGTACGAATACTTTGCGTGAAATTCAGCAGGTTCTGACAGGTTCTGGAGAACCGGTAGCGGAAATTCTGAGTAGTTTGGAGAACTGGCAAATGCCACCTCTGGCTGGCCTCGGAGTGGGATGGGAATGGGGATTTTGCAGTAATCCTTCCCCTGGAGTGGGGTGGGAATGGAGATTTTGCAGTATCCTACCCCTGCCACGCCCACCAAGCCACACTACGCCCACAGAAACGGTAGCAAAAAAAAATTGAATTTCACCACTGGTCATAAGTCAAACGGTCACTAAACAAATGGTTTAAGTTGAGGACTACCTGTAATAGGTTACTGGCCTCTTAATTAAACCATGATGATTGAGCCACGGTGGCGCAGTGGTTAGAGTGCAGTACTGCAGGCTACATCTGCTGACCGCCGGCTGCCTACAATTTGGCAGTTCTAAGCTCACCAGGCTCAAGGCTGACTCAGCCTTCCATCCTTCTGAGGTGAGTCAAATGAGGACCCAGATTGTTGGGGGCAAGAGGCTGACTCTGTAAACTGCTTAGGCTGTAAAGCACTGTGAAGCGCTATATAAGTCTAAGTGCTACCCTGTTTTCCCCAAAATAAGACATCCCCTGATAATAAGCCCAATCAGGCTTTTGAGTGCATGGCAATAAGGCCAAGCGCTTATTTCAGGGTCCAAAAAAAATATAAGACAGGGTTGTATTTTGGGGAAAACATGGTAAGTAGGTAGGTAGGTAGGTAGGTAGATGATAGAAGATAGATAGATAAATAGAAGATAGGTAGACAGACAGACAGACAGACAGACAGATGATTAGATAGATAGATAGATAGATAGATAGATAGATAGATAGATAGATAGATAGATAGATAGATAGACAGACAGACAGACAGACAGACAGACAGACAGACAGACAGACAGACAGACAGACAGACAGATAGATAGATACTGGATGGATAGATAGATAGAAAGAAAGAAAGAAAGAAAGAAAGAAAGAAAGAAAGAAAGAAAGAAAGAAAGAAAGAAAGAAAGATACTGGAGAGAGAGAGAGAGAGAGAGAGAGAGAGACCCTGTTTTCCCCAAAATAAGACATCCCCTGATAATAAGCCCAATCAGGCTTTTGAGTGCATGGCAATAAGGCCAAGCGCTTATTTCAGGGTTCAAAAAAATATAAGACGGGGTCTTATTTTTGGGGAAACACGGTATTGTTATATGCTGTGTCAGCAATGAGGTAACAAGTGGTGCTATCTCTCAAGCTTCAATATGGAATAAAATAAGGACAGTAATTAACAGCTTTTCCCGGATATTCTTTTTTCCTTTCCACTGAATATCACCTGGGGGAGGTAAATGAATGCAGACAGGTGCTTTTTAAATCTTGGCAAACATTTAGCCATCAATTAAGTTGTTTTACTGAAATAAAACAACTTAATTAAATTAAGTTGTGACCATGCACGGAGACATTACTATTGGTGAACACATCATCTTTTGAAAGAGCTTTAAACCAGTGCCTCAAAATGGCTCAGGTAAGAGTTTACAGGTGTGGAGAAGAGGTGAAGCATCCCCGCTAAATAACTGAAGTTAAATTTTAATGGATGATTTCGATTCTACAGCTAATTTATCTCAGTGTTTCTCAACCTTGGCAACTTTAAGATAGGTGGAATTCAATTCACAGAATTCCCCCAGCCAGCCAGTTCTGGGAGTTGAAGTCCACTTCTCTTAAAGTTGCCAAGATTGAGAAATACCGGTTTACTTCATTACTGCTTACGGCTGGGTCCTGCTTTGGTGTGCTGAAGAAACTTCTCTTTGGCGAGTCATTTTTTATTTAATTTACTGTATTTTTTGATGCATCAAATGTATATGGCGGCCCATCTCACGGAAAGTAACCGTGTTCAACAATCCAAGATATCTCAACTCAACTCAGATATGCAGGAATGAGAAATGGGGAAAATCATGAATTTAATATTTTAAAAATTGAAAAGGTTTAATAAAATATAGATTTATATAGTTCTAGCCTAGCATTGGGCCACGTTAATGGCAGAGAAGTTTCCGACCAGCAAATCATTCTGTGTGCAAATTCGGTCCAAGGAGGCACTATAAAAGATGGATAGCTGTTGGAATAGTGCCACATTAGCTGTGAATGTCCTCGGAGAGAAACCCCTATTTTCCCATCTAAACTTTGATTCTAGCTAGAGGAGCACGAAGTCTGTTTAAACATCCCCCAGACTGTCCATTCCTCGCCTACATCTCTGGTTCAGCTCCTCAAGCAATTCTATCCAATTCGGAAGATGTCTTCCTTGAGATTTCCATCTTTTTAATCGTTCTGTTTGACGTGTAGTACCAATTTCCTCAGTGCAGTCTAAAAAAAACCTCCTTTTGGAGTTTTTCAGTCTTTTTGTAAAGGGTACTCAGTGGTGGGATTCAAATAATTTAACAATCGGTTCTCTGCCCTAATGACCGGCTGGGTGGGTGTGGCCATGGAGGGTGTGGCCAGGAGGTGTGACAGGCAGCACTCCGCTTCCTCTACCCCGCTGGGAGCAAAAACGGGCCACGGGAGGGCACGCCACCCCCAGTGCCCCGTTTTGGGCCTAGCAGGCTTCCCTGCAGCCTCCTGGGAGCAAAAACGGGCCATGAGGTGGCCGCGCTGCACCCCGCTGTGCCCCCATTTTGGGCCTAGTAGGCCTCTGTGCACTTACCTGAGAGACAAAACAGGGCACGGGAGGGCGCCCCACCACCCTGTGCCCCGTTTTGGGCCTAGTAGGCTTCCCGGCAGCCTCCGGGGAGCAAAAACAGGCTGTGAGGGGGCTGTGCTGCACCTCACTGTGCCCCATTTTGGGCCTAGTAGGCCTCTTTGCACTTACCTGGGAGCCAAAACGGAGGATGTGGGGACTCTTGGAAGGGGCGGAGAGAGGCGGGGCCAGCCAGCAATTTAACAAGCGGTTCACCCGAACCAGCCCGAACCAGCTGAATCCCACCACTGGGGGTACTTGGCCAAACAACGGGCATGGCAGATCACATAACAGATTAACAGAAAGGAGGAATTGGAAGGGATCTTAGAGGTCTTTTAGCAAGAGACCCTGGATCATTTCAGACAAATTCATTTTTATTGTTTCAATGGAACAGCTTTGCCTTCAGAAATCGTGGGCGCTCCATCACTGGAGGTTTTTAAGAAGAGACTGGACAACCATTTGTCTGAGGTGGTATAGGTCAGTGATGGCTAACCTTTTTGCCGTCACGTGCCAAAATTGGGAGCGGGGAGGGTCGTGTGTGCACATGCCCCCACCCATAATTCAATGTGCCCCACCCACCCCGTCCATGCGTGTGTAACCGCTCCCCCCATTCCCCCTGCTTTTGACACACGATAGCATGGTGGGCCCGGTAGGCCCGTTTTTCACCCTCCCCAGGCTCCAGGGCCTTTTTAGGAGCCTGGGGAGGGTGAAAACAGCCTTCCCCACTCCCCTGGAGGCCAGAAACAGCCAGTTTTCTGACTTCCAGTCCAACCGGAGCTGAGCTAGGGCAACGCTCGCGTGCCCACCGATATGACTCCACGTGCCACCTGTGGCACGCGTGCCATAGGTTCGCCATCACGGGTATAGGTTCTCCTGCTTGAGCAGGGGGCTGGACTAGAAGACCTCCAAGGTCCCTTCCAGCTCTATTCTATTCAAATTGCTATCCAATCTCTCCTTAAAAACACTCACCATTCCAGGAGGCAAGCCATTCCGCTCGTTAATTGTTCTCAGTGTTAGGGAATTTCTCCTTCGTTCTAGGATGCTTCTCTCCTTGATGAGTTTCCCTGCATTGTTTCTTGTCTTGCCTTCTGGTGCTTTGGAAAATAAGCTTACCCTCTCTTCTTTATGGCAGTCCCTCAAATACTGGAAGTCTGCTATTAAAGAGCCGCAGTGGCGCAGTGGTTAGAGTGCAGTACTGTAGGTTATTTCTGCTGATCACCGGCAGATTGAATCTCACCAGGCTCAAAGTTGACCCAGCCTTCCATTTTTCTGAGGTGGGTAAAATGAAGAGCCAGATTGTTGGGGGCAATAGGCTGACTCCGTAAACCGCTTAGAGAGGGCTGTAAAGCGGTATATAAGTCTAAGTGCTATTGCTATCATGTCACCCCTAGTCCTTCTTTTCCCTAGACTAGACAAACCCGGTTCTTGCAACCGTTATTCCTGTCTTTTAGCCTCCAGTCCCCTAATCATCTTTGCTGCTCTTCTCTGCACTCTTTCTAGAATCTCAACATCTTTTTTACATCATGGTGACCAAAATTGGATGCAGCATTCCAAGCGTGCCAAGCAGTGGCAAGATTCAGCCAGTTCGCACCACTTCGGGAGAACCAGTTTGTTAACTTTCTGAGCAGTTTGGCAAACCGGTTGTTGGAATAAATCATTAGGGCAGAGAACCGGCTGTTAAATTACTTGAATCCCACCACTGGTGCCAAGCCTTTATAAAGTGGTAGTAACACTTTACGTGATCTTGATTCTATCCTTCTGTTAATGTAGCCTAGGTTTGCATTGGGTTTTTGTAGCTTCTATATAACATAACAGGGACATGGGGCACGGTGGCTCAGCAGTTAAGATGCTGAGCTTGTCGATCGAAAGGTCGGCAGTTCAGCGGTTTGAATCCCTGGTGTCGTGTAATGGGGTGAGCTCCTGTTACTTGTCCCAGCTTCTGCCGAAAGCACGTAAAAGATGCAAGTAGAAAAATAGGGACCATCTTTGGTGGGAAGGTAACAGCGTTCCATGCGCCTTTGATATTTAGTCATGCTGGCCACATGACTATGGAGACGTCTTTGGACAGCGCTGGCTCTTCGGCTTTGAAACAGAGATAAGCACAGCCCCCTAGAGTCGGGAACGACTAATACATGTGCGAGGGGAAACTTTACCTTTTATAACATAACACCTGTCCGTATTCTTTGTATTGTGCCACACCCCTTCTGACGCCTGATGGGGCTATTCCTATCGAATACATCCAAGGTATACTGTAGTCCTTTTACTTTTCTTCCCAGATGTTAAATCATCTCCTTATACGCTGCCCTCTACAATTACAATGACATTTCTGCCAATCGGAGATGTATTAAAATAAAACACAATTTCTCTCTTCACTTCCGTTGCTCAACCACTTAAAATAATCTGGAAGGCATCGTTGGATTTGGTCGATGCTGGATCAGGAGAAAAAAAAATATCTTCCAGTTCCAGATGGAGAAAGAAAACACAAAGGTGAAGGAAGGGAGATAGAAAAAAGATTGTAATCGATGAAAATGTTATGCATCTTCTACATCTATACCCAGAAGTGTGAGTCTGCAGATGTGTAGTAGCTTGGCATTTTATCTTGAATCAGCCTTGTTAACCTTAAATGTATTTTAACTTTTTTCCCTCCTTATCAGTACCTGGCAAGGATTGCCTGTATAATCTCAGAATAAACTTCCTTGTTTAATGGTCGGATTACAGTTGAGGAAATTAAAGGTATTAATGCTACTAAAGAAATCTGCCATCTGTAAAATCGGAGACTTAGTCACACCAATCAGCCCTAGAAGTTAATTGGATTTTGCAAGTGCAGATTAAATTCAGTTTTCTTCTTTGAATCCAGTGACTTCATAATTTAGGACTGATCACTCAAAAGGAAAGGTGGATATATGAACATATCAAACCTACGGTAGTGCGAAGGAAACTATTTTTAGTGTGTGAGGCCATTTAGAAAGTTGTGTTTGAACTGCCATATTTGCGTGAGACATGGGCACTGATCAAGATTGATGAGAGGACATGGCACTTTTAAGATGTACCTGTGTAAAGGTATAGGCAGCTAAGGCAATTGGTGATGGAGTAAGAGTAGTAAGTTTATGATCTTTTTGTTCCCAAAACACTGCCACACTAGAAACACCCACATGCAGAAGTGGGTTTCACATAATTTTTAAACCGGCTTGCCGCGCACCGAAAATGTGAGTGCACGCAACCTTCCGTGCATGATCTTTGCTCGTGCGTGTGGATTGCACACATGCATATAGCTTAGAAAACGTGGCTAAATAGGACGGCATAGCGCGGGTGGGTTGGCGGGTCCACCCGCAGGTCGCTACTACCAGTTCATCCAAATCGGTCCGAACCGGCTGAATACCATCACTGCCCACATTGGTCCGAACCGGCTGAATACCATCACTGCCCACATCGGTCCGAACCAGCTGAATACCATCACTGCCCACATCGGTCTGAACCGGCTGAATACCATCACTGCCCACATTGGTCCGAACCGGCTGAATACCATCACTGCCCACATCGGTCTGAACCGGCTGAATACCATCACTGCCCACATGAGTATAGGTTTTTCTTTTCTGTGGGAAACGGGTCCAAATGGCTCTTTGAGTGTTTAAGGTTGCAGACCCCTGCACTAGAATATAAACTGAGAGTAAATCCCACTCCTTTTCTAGCACTGATGATGTTACCTAGTTGGGTAATGAAACATCTGGAAGAAAGCAACCAAGTTCAAAGAGCACAAAGAACCCCTCATTTCAACCCTAGATTACAAATATTCTCCTTTATTGGTAAAGTATCAGAGTGGTGCGGTGGCGTAGTGGTGGAGCTCTCACCTCACAATCAGGAGCCCGTGAGTTCGATCCCAGGTAAAGGCAGATATTTTTCTCTCTGGGCACAATAAGAATATATCTGCTAACTAAAACTCCGCATTGGTGACAGGAAGGGCATCTGGCTACTCAACACTCAGCTCCATTAAGTTACCTAGACTCCACCCCGCGAGGGATTATGGGATTGTTAAAAGAAGATGATGATTGGTAAATAAATAAATGTGCAGAGCTAAGCCGTGTGGCCTTTTGCAATTATGGATGGAAACCTTATCAATGCACAAATTTTCTAAGTGTCATACCATTTTTTGCTATGATCTCCATTGGGTGGATAACTATGGGATCACCATTTCTGGTTTATACCATAATTTTTCAATTTTCCATTTTCAGATCTTGATACTTTTGCGATCTTCTCCAATTCTTTGTCTTCTATTCTATTATCCCGTGATATTGCCACATCAATTTTCCACACTCTTTACTTTCAACAAGAGTTATATCTGGTGTGCTATGACCCAAGACATTATCAATCTTTATTCAGAAATCCCACAATAGTTTAACCTGCTCATTCTGAATTACTTTTTCAACTATATGTTCCCATCAATGTTTCATTACTGGTAACACGATAACTTTTACAGATGTTCCAATGAATCATTTGGGCGACTGTGTTATATCGTTGTTTACAATCACATTGTGGCAATCTTCTTGCACGAACTGAATATATGATTTACAGTCTCTTCTGCTTCTTTGCACAAATGCACTTTGAATCCCTTGATGATATCTCCATTCTGGCCTTGATTGCATTAGTAATTATAATTTTTTAAAAAAATTATGAATATAGGTCATCAGACAATTCCTCAAGTGTTACCTGCTAGCAACATTGCCTTATTTAAAAAATTTAGAATAGAATAGAATAACAGAGTTGGAAGGGACCTTGGAGGTCTTCTAGTCCAACCCCCTCCCCAGGCAGGAAACCCTACACCACTTCAGACAAAGGGTTATCCAACATCTTCTTTAAAATTTCCAGTGTTGGAGCATTCACAGCTTCAGCAGACAAGTTGTTCCACTGATGAATTGTTCTCACTGTCAAGAAATTTCTCCTCAGTTCTAAGTTGCTTCTCTCCTTGATTAGTTTCCACTCATTGCTTCTTGTCCTGCCCTCATGTGCTTTGGAGAATAGCTTGACTCCCTCTTCTTTGTGGCAATCCCTCAAATATTGGAAGACTGTTACCATGTCTCCCCAAGTCCTTCTTTTCACTAAACTAGACATACCCAGTTCCTGCAACCGTTCTTCATATATTTAGCCTCCAGTCCCCTAATCATCTTGGTTGCTCTTCTCTGCACTCTTTCTAGAGTCTCAACATCTTTTTCACATCGTGGCGACCAAAACTGAATGCAGTATCCCAAGTGTACACTTATCAAGGCATTATAAACTGGTATTAACACTTCATGTGATCTTGATTCTATCCCTCTATTTATTCAGCTTAGAATTGTGTTGGCTTTTTTGGCAGCTGCTGCATACAGCTGGCTCATATTTAAATGGTTGTCCACTAGGACTCCAAGATCCCACTCACAGTTACTACTATTGAGCAAGGTACCACATATACTATACCTGTGCATTTTATTTTTCTTGCCTAAATGTAGAACCTTACTTTTTTCACTGTTGAATTTCATTTTGTTAGAGAGCGCCCAATGTTCAAGTCTGTCAAGATCCTTCTGTATCTTGAGCCAATCTTCTGGAGTGTTGGCTATTCCTGCCCGCTTGGTGTCATCTGCAAATTTGATGAGTTCTCCATCTATCCCCTTGTCCAAGTCATTGATGAAGAGCACTTGGCCTAAAACAGAGCCCTGGGGTACTCCACTGCATACTTCCCTCCATGTAGATGCAGTTCCATTGAGGACTACACATTGTGTGCGGTTAGTCAGCCAGTTACGAATCCATCTGGTAGTGATGCTGTCTAACCTACATTTTTCTACTTTATCTAGTAGTAGGTTATGATCTTTATCCAGTAGTAGGTTATGGTCTGCTTTATCAAATGCTCGAAATCCAAGGAAATTATATCGCCAGTATTCCCCTGATCCACTAATTTTGTCACTTTGTCAAAGAATGCAATAAGATTGGTCTGGCATGATCTGTTTTTGAAAAACCCATGTTGGCTTTTGGTTATTACTTTGTTTGCTTCTAGGTATTTGGTGATTCGTTGCTTGATTATCTTTTCCAGAATCTTCCCTGGTATTGGGGTCAGGCTTATAGGTCTGTAATTTCCTGGATCTGGTCCCCCCCCCCTTTTTTTGAAGATGGAAACTACATCAGCTCTTTTCCAGTCCTCTGGCAGTTCCCCTGTGCTCCAGGATCAGTGGTGGGTTGCCCCCTGGATCACACCGGTTCTTTAGAACCGGTAATAAAACCGTCAGGAGGCTCTGCCCACCGACCCCAACATCATCAAAACGCTTCTGCGCTTGCACAGAAGAACACACGCGTGGCCCCATTGCAAACTGGTAGTAAAGGTAAGTAGAACCCACCCCTGTCCAGGATCTTTGAAAGATATAGATCAGTGGTTCTGAGATCTCGTTCTGCTAGTTCCTTCAGAACCTTGGGGCGTAATCCATCTCGCGCTGGTGATTTTCAACTTGTCTAGGGTAGACAGGTGTTCACTTACCATTTTCTTCCCTATTTTAATTTGTGTTCCTAATCTGTTTTTTGTGGTGCTGTTTTTGATAGATTGGACTGTTTTTTCCTTTTGTGTAAAGACAGATGCAAAAAAATGAATTAAGTAGTTCTGCTTTCTTCCTGTTGCTTGTCACCTTCTTGCCACTTTCTCCCAGCAATGGGCCGATTGTTTCCTTGACTTTTTTCTTGTTTTTAACATGTTGGAAGCTTTTTTTGTTATTTTTTACTTTTGTCGCAAGACTTTGTTCATTGTGAGCCTTAGCTTTCCTCACTTCATCTTTACAGGCTCGGGCTATTTGCTGATATTCTGCCTTAGTTATTTGCCCCTCTTTCCACTTTTTATACTTGTCCTTTTTGTCTTTCAATTTGTCAGAGAGTTCTTTATGCAGCCATGCTGGTTTCTTTTGAGAGCTATTATTTTTCTTCTTCACTGGTATTGTGCTAGACTGGGCTTTTATAATCTCATTTTTCAAAATTTCCCAAGCTTCTTGAGTTGTTTTCCCCTTGAGGATTCTCATCCATGGAATCCTTCCCAAGCTCTCTCTAAGTTTATTGAAATTAGCTCTCTTAAAGTCCAAGACTCTAGTTTGACTTTGTTCTACTACTTGTGTTTGCATAATGTTGAATTCCATTATTGCGTGATCATTTGCCCCCAAGGTTCCTGTAGCTTCAACTCCTTCTATCATTTCATTTCTGTTAGTGAGAATTAAGTCCAATATGGCTGTTCCCCTTGCTCCCGTCTCTACATTTTGGGAAACAAAGTTGTCTGCTAGGTTTGTTAGGAACCTGTTGGATCTTCCACTTGGTGCAGAGTTTGTCTCCCAGTTGATGTCAGGGTAGTTAAAATCCCCCATTACTATTGTGATGTGCTTCCTACATACCTTAGATAGCTGGGTAGCAAAAAGTTCATCTACTTCCTCTGATTGGTTGGGTGGTCTATAGTATAAACCTATGGCAATGTCATTTCCCCTCCCCTATTAATATTGACCCAAATGCATTCAAAGGAATTTTCATCATTGTTGTGCTCTATTTCTGTAGAGGTGTCGTTATTTCTTATATATAGTGCAACTCCACTTCCTCTTCTATTTGGTCTATTTCTTTTAAATAATTTATATCCCTCAAGCTGTATGTTTCATTTGTGGGTTTCATCCCACCAAGTTTCCGTAATGGCAACAATATTATATCTGCCCTCATTTACTTGAATTTCTAATTCACCCTGTTTATTCCTCGTACTCTGTGCATGGGTGTATAGACATTTGAGTCCGTTTTGATTGACCCTGTGTTTACTGTCTACATAACCTGTGTTGTGCCAGACTGCCCCTATTTTCTTGCCACCTGTTTGATTAGTGCACATGGTATTAATTAATTAATTAATTAAACTTTTATACCGCCCTTCTCCCGAGGGACTCAGGGCGGTATACAGCCAATAATAAAAGCAACATAAACACAAAAGTTAAAAACAATTTAAAACATATTCGATGTTTTGGCCTTATTATTAAAAACCCCAAGACTAAAATGCCCATTTAAAATTCATCATTCCGCCAGGCCAGCTTGTTGGAATAGTAAAGTCTTAAAGGCACGGCGAAAGGCACGAAGGTCGGGGATCCTACATATCTCCGGGGGCAATTCGTTCCAAAGGGTAGGAGCCCCCACAGAGAAGGCTCTCCCCCTGGGGGTCGCCAGTCAACATAATTTGACCAATGGCACCCTGAGGAGGCCCTCTTTGTGGGACGGTACCGGCCAGTGGGAGGCTATCAGTGGCAGAAGGCGATCGTGTAGATATCCAGGTCCTAGGTCCTAGCATACTTAGTGCTAGGTATGGCACTCGCTATTCAATGCTTGGTTTTGCTTGACAACAAGGCTGATAATCTTACCCACTCAAACATCTATCTTACACGCACTGATAACCCTATTAATTTTGGATATCTGATCTAGGATCTAGGATGGAGAAGTTATAGTAGGGGTGAAATGCTCCCAGTTCGGACCGGATCGGGTGATGCGTTAGCGATGGCGGCGGGTAGTTCGGAGAACCAGTAGCAAAAGTCCCTGCCCCCCACCCCACGCCCATGCCCACTCAATCGCCCGGTTCCACACTTGTCAACTTGCTGCTTCTTTCGGGCCCGCTCGCTTTTCCTGCCTTGCTTCTGCAATCCATTGTATCCACTAGCAATCCACTGCCTGCAATCAATCCAATCGGTGAGCAACTCAATCTGCCTGCTTGCCTGCCTTGTGCTTTCAATTTGATCAGTAACTGGGTTTGTGGGGGGGGGGGCAGCTTTACAAAAAATAGTTAATTGGAATTTTTTAAGGTTTTTTTTTTTAGACATAGCAATTTAAAGTTAAGGAAGTTTTAAATTTAGCTGCTTTTATCTAAAAATATAATTTTTTAAAAAAAAATATTTGTGCAGCTTTCTGAGATTTGGTGTGTTTCTGTAGTGTCCCCACTCTGACTACACAAACACACAAAATCTCACAAAGCTGCCTGTGGCATTTTGTGTGGAAAAAGTGTGAAAGTTGGTTTTTGTGGCTGTGTGAGGTTCCTGCTTGTCGCAGGGGCCATTTTGGGTGAAGTGCAGCTGCTTTTACATTGTGTGTGAGTCAGTTGTGTTGTGTTGTATTGTGTTGTGTTGTGTCTGTGTAAAGTGTGAAAGTTGGTTTTTGGTACCTCTTTTTGTTTTGTGTACTTTGTTTATTATTTTTATTATTTATGTTTATTGATCACGCCCACCTGGTCACCTGACCACCAAGCCACGCCCACCAGGTCACCTGACTACCAAGCCATGCCCACCAATTAAGCCACGCCCACAGAACCGGTAGGGAAAATTTTTCGATTTCACCCCTGAGTTATAGATCAAATATTTGGACTGTACTAGGTTACTTACTATTATTATTATTATTATTATTATTAATTTTGATTTATATGCCGCCCTTCTCCGGAGATTCAGGGCGGCTTACAATGTGTTAAGCAATAGCCTTCATACTTTTGTATATTTATACAAAGTCAGCTTATTGCCCCCAACAAACTGGGTCCTCATTTCACCCATCTTAGAAAGGATGGAAGGCTGAGTCGACCTTGAGCCTGGCGAGGATTGAACTCACAGAAATTACAGGCAGCTGATGTTAATTGCTGCCTTTAGTAGGAGGCATTAGCCCTCTACGCTACACAGGCTCTGTGTATTGATACGTGGTCATCCTACTTTTTATATAGAACATGTTACTCTTGGCAAGAACTTTTCAGTCACGTTGTGTCCTCATTATCAAAACCCCCTCATTGTTCTTAAATTATGCTGTGTATCTATTGCAGCCTGAAGCTAAAAATGTTGAAATTAGTGCCACGTTAAACATTTGAACTTTTTCCTCCCATTTGCTCTCCGTTAATATTCAATTTAATGGAAAATAAATTGATTTTTGCCCTCGAGAAAGAAAGAAAAACACTTGAGTGGCATTTTCAAAAGCAGAGCGTGGGGTTTTTTTGCCCTTTTCATGGTTATAAGGGGGAATGTCTTGATCATGGAATCCTTTTTTTTTCCCCTCGGCAGTCTGTTTCCTGGATTTCAATTAAGTCACAAACAAAAGGCATCATCAAGAGAGAAATTCTTCCATTTTGTTCTCTTCAGAATTGGATGTATGGACACCCAGGGAAACTGTAGAATAATGGAGAGATGTTGAATAGAATAGAATAACAGAGTGGGAAGGGACCTTGGAGGTCTTCTAGTCCAACCCCCTGCTTAGGCAGGAAACCCTACACCACTTCAGACAAAGGGTTATCCGACCTCTTCTTAAAAACTTCCAGTGTTGGAGCATTCACAACTTCCAAAGGCAAGTTGTTCCACTGATGAATTGTTCTCACTAAGGAAATTCCTCCTTAGTTCTAAATTGCTTCTCTCCTTGATTAGTTTCCACCCGTTGCTTCTTGTCCTGCCTTCAGGTGCTTTGGAGAATAGCTTGACTCAGGGGTGGGCTTTAAAAATTTTAGGAATGGATATTGAAGATGTCTAATTTTGCTGAAATGGCTAAGATTTCTGCATACCTGAAAGATAGGACCCATGAAGCTTTTGCTAAGGAGTGGAGGAAATGGGTAGAATATATGCAGAATAAATATCAAAGTAAGAAGTTTCAGGTAGCACTTGAGTTATAACAATGTTTATTAATTATATAACTGAATTTATATTTTTATGATTATGTACTGTTTGAATTTGTTATCATATTTCATGCCAGAATTTATATTTGTCAGATTTTTTTAAAGAGTTTTTATAAATTATGTATTATTTGTTTAGGGGTTTAAAAGATGTTATGAGTTTAGCGTAATTTTTCTACTATATAAGGTTAAATTGGTTAATTATAGTTAATGTTAAATTTCTATATGATATTTATATATCTATCTATATCTATATTTTAGTGTACAACTTAAGATGCTCGAAATTATTTTATTACTTATTTTATTACTTTTTTTTAAAGGTAAGTGTTATATTTAGGTTGCAAGATTTTTTATCAGTCTTTACAAATGATTTATGTGGTTATATATTTGGCTAGGGGGGTAATAGATGTTATAAGTTTAGAATATTTTTTTACCATTTAAGGTTAAATTTGTTATATTTTTAGCTAGATCTCACCCAAAAAGTTGTTAGTTGTTGAATGTTATATATGATTGTTTAATAGTGGAAGTCAGGGGAGGAAGGGGGAGGGGGAGGGGGGAAGGGAGGGGGCGGTTGTTGGGGTGTGGGCTGGGGGGGGGCAAGGGATATTAAAAACTGTATTGTAAAACTTTTTCAATAAAAAAAAAATTTAGCGAGGGGTTCTCTGCCCAGTTACTGGGTGGCCGTGACCATGGTGGGTGTGGCCTAGTTGGTCTCCTGTACCATGGCAAGCGGGCTCTCCTCGAGCCTCCAAGAGGACAAAAATAACCTCCCCAGGCTACGGAGGCCCTCTGGAGGCCGGAAATGGGCCCGTTTCTGGCCTTCCTGGACTTCTGGTAGGCCCGTTTTTTGCCCTCCCTGAGCGTCCATGTGCGCCCTGCATTTACCTGCATCCAAATTGGGCCACGTAGAGACTCCTGGGAGGGGAGGGGAGGGGTGGGAGGAGCCAGCCAGGAGTGGGATTTGCGGTTTCTGTGAACCGCACAGAATCTTAGCTAGAGGTTCTCCCGAACCCCTGTTAACCCCCAGCAGCTGGCTTGACTCCCTCTTCTTTATGGCAGCCCTTGAGTTATTGGAACACTGCTATCACATCAGTCTTAGTCCTTCTTTTCATTAAACTAGACATATCCAGTTCCTGCAACCGTTCTTTGTATGTTTTAGCCTCCGGTGCCCCGTGTGTGTGATAGAAATTCAAGCATCACAGCAGTACCTTCCATGAGCTTGCCACCATAAAAGAAGCTCACGAAATCACCAAAGGTTTTTGATCTTGAATGAGAGAAAGAGAAGACAGTTTGGTCTAATGGTTAAGGCAACTGGGTAGAAACTGAGTTCTAGTCCAGCCTTTGGCATGAAAACTGACTGGGTGGCGTTGAGCCAATCACCAGGAGACAGTGAGTTTTAGTGCAGCCTTAGGCATAAAAGCTGACTGGCTGATCTTAGGCCAATCATCAGGAGACGGTGAATTCTAGTCCAGCCTTAGACATGAAATCTGGCTGGGTGACTTTGAGATGATCACCAGGACACTGTGAGTTCTAGTCCTGCCTTAGACATGAAAGGCATCTGGGTGACTTTGGGCCGATCACTGGGAGACTGTGAGTTCTAGTCCTGTTTTAGGCATGAAAGCTGGCTGGGTCATTTGGGGCCAATCACTAGGATCCGGTGAATTCTAGTCCCACCTTGGCTATGAAAGCAGCTAGGTGACTTGAGAGCAATCACCAGGAGATGGCAAGTTCTAGTCCTTCCATTCTCTCTCTCTCTCTCTCTCTCTCTCCCTCCCTCCCTCCCTCCCTCACAGGGTTGGAGACGGGTGAAATCCAGCAGGTTCTGACAGGTTCTGGAGAACCGGTAGCGGAAAATTTTGAGCAGTTCGGAGAACTGGCAAATGCCACCTCTGGCTGGCCCCAGAGTGGGGTGGGAATGGAGATTTTGCAGTATCGTTCCCCTGCCACACCCACCAAGCCACACCATGCCCACCAAGCCACGCCCACAGAACCGGTAGTAAAAAAAAATGGATTTCACCACTGGTTGGAGATATTGCAATAAAGGAATGACTACAGAATAAATTATCCCAAGGTCAGCTGAAGTTTTGTCTGAGCTTTTGATCTCAGAGCTCAGAATTCATACCGAGATCTATTCAGCTGATTCATATAACCAAATCGTGTGACTATATATCTGTCAATTATTGTTAATCTCCAAGTCCCCCCTGAGAAGATTTTCAACAGCCAGTGGTGTTTTAGGCACATAAACCTTGGTATGATCATGGTTAAATGCATGCTGAAAACGCTTTCATGGATGCAATAACCTCCTTTCATCAGGGAAATTCTTAGGGTGCTTCTCAATTATTTAAGGTTCAGGGCGGAAAATTTAAAGACCATTTGAAGATAGAGATAAGAGAGAATGGAAATAATTTAATTTCCACAGCAAAACGTAAGTACTCCACTTGGTTGGGGTTTTTTTTTAAGCACTTAATCAATAGGTCTTTTATAGATAGACATTTTAGCCCTATCACAAAAATGTCTGCAGATAAATGGGAAGATCGCTTACTTCTACATTATCTTCAGAAGGGAACCTGCTGGGATCTTAGACGTGGTTCCTTCTTATAATGATCTCACAGTTTGAACACCAATGTCTACAGCTGAGGATAAAGATCTTACTGCCCAATTAAAATCAGATAAAGATCTGAATTTCATCCAGCCAGAATTAATACCGAAAAAACGATGTTGAGACTTGTTGGGGGGAAAAAATAGATGTTGAGACTTTGGAAAAAGTTCAGAAAAAGAGCAACTAAGATGGTTTAAGGGCCCGGAGACTAAACCTATGAAGAACAGTTGCAGGAATTGAATTTGGCCAGTCTAGAGAAAACAAGGAAAACAAGGTGGGGTTGATATGATTGCAGTATTCCAATATCGGAGGGGCTGCCACAAAGAGGAGGGGGTCGATTTATTCTCCAAAGCCCCTGAGGTCAGGACAAGAAGCAATGGATGGAAACTAATCAAGGAGAGAAGCAACTTAGAACTAAGGAGAAACTTCTCACGGTGAGAACAATTAACCAGTGGAACAGCTTGCCACTGGAAGCTGTGAATGCTTCAACACTGGAGGTTTTTAAGAAAAGACAGGACAGTCATTTGTTTGAAATAGTATAGGGTCTTCTGCTTGGGCAGGGGGTTGGACTAGAAGCCCTCCAAGGTCCCTTCCAGCTTTATTTTGTAATAACAAAGATTCCAATAAAGGAGAATAATGTAGCTCTGAGCTAAAATGAGAGATCCTTGGTGCTCCCTGAGCTTGTTTGTATTCTTGCTGATGTTTCATTACCCAAATGAGGTGGATTGCATTTTATTGAATACAAAATTAAAAGAAATAGCCTGAACCTACAAATTGTTATGGTCCACCAGCGGCCAGCAGAGCAGACAGCAGATTCAGACAGTGAGGAGGTTGAGGAGGAACGTGGGCCAGTCCTGGAGTCTGGGGAAGGCTCAGACGATGGCTCTGAGTTGGAGGCAGAGTGGGGGCCAGGGCCATCTGGTAGTTCTTTGCTGCTTCTGGAGACTCCGGAGTCTGACATCAGCAAGGGAGAAGAACAGCAGGAGCCTGTTCCCAGTGTGCGCATGCGCAGAGCTGCCAGAAGACAAGAACAATTAAGAAAACAGGGTCGACTTGGGAGTAAGGCTTGGAGATGATTGGCCTCTCCCATAAGATATAAAAGAGGAACGAATGGGACGTGAGCTTTTGCAGGAAGCAATTAGTTCATCTGGTCGGTAAAAGCTCTGGGAAAGCTCTGTTTGACTCTGTGCTAAGTTTGGCCTTGCCCTGCATTTGGCAATTAGTTCTCTGGCAGTATTCCAAGGTAGATAAGGTGGGTGTTTGTAAACACTCCCCTGATAGACTGTTTGAGAAACCTTTCGGACTGGGAATGACAATAATTCACAGCCTTTTGAATAAAAGAGGTTTGCCGGGACTAAGATTGTGCTGAATACTTTCTAAGTTAATTAATTTAATTAATTTATAGTTATTTTAACTTTTATATTGTATGCTATTTTAAATTTCGGCCGTTCACCACCCTGAATCCCTTGGGGGAGAAGGGCGGTATATAAATTTAAATAAATAAATGAATGAATGAATGAATGAATGAATGAATGAATAAGCCTAGTTCAGAACACAAATAGCCTTATTAGTTTACTAACCATAATAAGTAAATTTTATGCCAAGTTTTTATATCTAAAATTGATATCTAAAATTAGTGAACTGGGTACACAATGAAAATCCCAGGATAGGATTTAGATTAGATCATTGGCCGGTTCTTTATAATTTGGCATATAACTATTCTGTGTGCTTTCGAGGTTCGCTTTTTACAACTTTTGTTGATTTTACAAACCTGCTTTTGACCCAATACCAAAAGGAGAGACTCAACGACAGTCAGAGTCAGTCTACTATTAATAAAAGTCTGCTCCTAATTATTCAGTCACTTAACTCAAATACCTCCTTTAGAATTAAACGTACTCCTTGGGGTCATTTATCTAAAGGAGTCCCAATTTATAGAAGTGTAAGACAAGGTTGCACATTAGCTCCACTGCTTCTTAATCTATATTTAAATCCAATAAGCCAACTCATCACCCACCTACTTTAGCTGATTGAGCAATTCCAGCATTACTGTATGCCGACGATGTAGCTATGTGTCTACTTTATAAGTGGGAATAATAAAAGCACTTAGCAAGAGCAGTATCACTAGCAAAAGCACTTAGACTTACATACCAAGTCATAGTGCTTTCCAGCCCTCTCGCTAAGCAGAGTCAGCATATTTTCCTTAAACAATCTGGCTTCTCATTTTACTGAGCTCGGAAGGATGGAAAGGTGAGTCAACAATGAACCGGTCAGGATCGAACTTCTGGCAGTTGGAAGAATTAGCCTGCAATACTGCCTTCTAACCACTGCGCCAGAAGTGGGTTTCACCACGTTCTGACTAGTTCTGGAGAAACGGTAGCGGAAATTTTGAGTAGTTCGGAGAATCGGTAGTAAAAATTATGACTGGCCCCGCCCCCATCTATTCTCTGCTTCCCAAATCCCAGCTGATCAGGAGGAAATGGGGATTTTGCAATAACCATCCCCTGAATTGGGGAGGGAATGGAGATTTTGCAGTATCCTTCCCCTGCCATGCCCACCAAGCCACACCCACCAAGCCACATCATGCCACACCACGCCCACCAAGCCACACCCACAGAACCGGTAGTAAAAAAAAAATTGAAACCCACCACTGCGCTGTGCCAACACTGTCAGAAAAGCAAAGTTTGAATATTTGCCTAACATTATTATAAAATCCATAAATACCAAATAAATGGGATTCTGGCTGAGCAGGTGCACACCTATAAATATCCTGAAGTACAGGCCCTTTTCTCCTCTCTTCTGGAATCTTCTTCTTTTTCCTTCCATTTTTATCAGGCAAGTGTTGTGCAACACACCTTAACAGCTATCATAAGACTTAAACACTCCAAAGGAGCCCATCAAACAAGGGGTGGGTTTCACATAATTTTACCACCGGTTCACCACACACCAAAAATGTGAGCACGCATTCCATGCAATTTGCGTGGCCTTCCGTGAATGCGCTTTGCTCGCGCACGCGGCTTGCACGCCTGCCCATGGCTTACAAAACGTGGGTAAATAGGATGGCATAGTGCTGGGAAAGGTGGGCGGAGCCCCAGGGCGAGTGGGCGGGTAGATGGGCCCACCCACAGGTCGACACTACCAGTTCGCCCGAATCAGTTTGAACCTCTGCATCACACTTCTGCAGCTTGCAAGGTTTTCTAAACTAAGATAGTCCCTCACTTTTTCTATGGCTCTCAAATTTGCTCCTCTGCAAAACTTTAAAAAATCCAGTTAAAAGATCTATTTTTCTCCCAATTCTGAGACAGAAGCATTTAGTGCAGGTAAATGGGTAGGTGGGTATGTAGAGAGGAAGGGAAGGTAAATAATAGGGAGGTGGGGAGGGAAGGAGGGAGGGAGGTACAGTGCAGGGGTGAACTCCAGCAGGTTCTAACAGGTTCTGGAGAACCAGTAGCGGAAATTTTGAGTAGTTTGGAGAACGGGTAAATACCACTTCTGGCTGGCCCCAGAGTGGGGTGAGAATGAAGAATTTGCAATATCCTTCCCCCAGGAGGGGAGGGAATGGAGATTTTGCAGTATCCTTCCCCCGGAGTGGGGTGGGAATGGAGATTTTGCAATATCCTTCCCCTGCCACGCCCACCAAGCCACGTCCACAGAACCGGTAGGAAAAAAAATTGGATTTCATCCCTGGTACAGTGGTAGGGAGGAAGCTAAAGAGGGATAGATGATAGATAGATAGATAGATAGATAGATAGATAGATAGATAGATAGATAGATAGATAGATAGATAGATAGATAGATAGATAGATAGATAGATAGATAGATAGATAGATAGATAGATAGACAGACAGACAGACAGACAGACAGACAGACAGATTTATAGTTAATTAGCTATATAGACAGACAGACACAGATGAGAGGTTGGGGTGTATAGCGCATTTATTTCTAGTTTGCAATCAAATGAAGTCCCTATGAAGATTTTCCAAATATGTATATTGGAAGTAGATTTTAAAGAGCTGGGGAAATTGGATTTCTAAAAAAGATTGCATCAAAAATATATTGGAACAGAAGGATATGACAGATATTTGCATTTAGAGGATATGTTGGAGACATAGTTACTTTATGGACAATTGCATACCGAGGGTCCATATTTAAGGCTAGATGAGGACAAAGGGGGAAAAAAAAACCATCTTTTGAACATTTGTGAAAGTTTAACATTTTTCTCCTTGCAGACTGGATATCCCCTTATTAGAACAGTAAAAAGTAATTTATTTTATGTTTATTTTTCTCACCAACAATCACACTAATCTTCACCTTCTTCTTCTTCTTTTTTGATGCCATAATCACCGGGAAAGACATTATCTGTTTCTTGACCACAGAAATCTTAATCTAGTATGAAACCTCCTAAAAGGGTATTAATGATTTCGGCATGCTTGACATCCCAGTTCAGACATGCAAATCTAATCTTCCAGAAACCCGTCTGTTGCCTCCAGTTAGGATCATCAATCCTGTAGGTCTTTGCAAAAGCTGTCTGTTAGTAAAGTTGTGCTAGGACCACTTACTAACGTAATTAAAACACCTTCCTTCGTCACCATCGGAGCGGCAGAAAATAAGATTGGAATTATGGGTGGCCAATGGAGAGTGGTCACACTCGGACTATGGCATCCAGTTTTGGTCACCACAATATGAAAAAGATGTTGAGACTCTACAAAGAATGCAGAGAACGGGAACCAAGATGATTAGGGGATTTGTCAGCCCGATTTCCAGCATTAGCTTTTCCTTTGATGCATGCTTGCTATCGGCTGCCATAGTAATGGGGAGGGGGGGCAAGGCATTTGGGTTTGGGAAGTGAACTGGTGTGGTGAAGGCCCATGTGAACTAAAAGTGTTGTTTGCTCTCAAGAACTACTACGCTACTGAGTGGAGTTGTTTACACCCAGTCAAGGCCAACCATCCTAGAACTCCAGATGGACGAAAATACCTGAAGATGAGCTCCATATGACATTATGTAGGACGTGGATTGGACATTCAGCTTGGGTCCCTGGGGGTGGATGGGAAGGTTTTGGGGAAACTTTCAACCTGTAACTTTTGCACCTTTTTAAAAAAAAATTGATTTATATGCCGCCCTTCTTCGGAGACTCAGGGCGGCTTACAATGCATTAAGCAATAGCCTTCATACTTTTGTATATATTTATACAAAATCTGCTTATTGCCCCCACAAACTGGGTCCTCAGTTTACCCACCTTAGAAAGGATGGAAGGCTGAGTCGACCTTGAGCCTGGCTAGGATTGAACTCACAGAATTATGGGCAGCTGGATGCCTTTAGTAGGAGGCATTAGCCCCCTACGCTAATCAGATTTTGAATCAGATCTTGCTTTGCTTTCTCCACTATCATTTCAAACTCAGTGAAAGTACCTCTTCTTGACCTCAATGGAGTCAGGAGCAAAGGTGGTATTCAGCCGGTTCAGACCGGTTCGCCCAAACTGATAGAGGAAATTGTGGGCCTGCCTACCCGCCCCGGCTCTATGCTGTCCTATTTAGGCACATATTTGAGGCCGGGCACATGTGTGAAAGGCACACATATGAGTAAAGTGCATGCCCGGAAGGCCGGGCGCATGCGGGGAAGGCTGACACATACATGAACTGTGTGCATGCATGAACGTGCATGGCAAACCAGTAGTAACATAATGTGAAACCCACCACAAGTTGCGGGGCGGGGGTTTCTTTCTTGGGTTTTGAACGGAGGTTGGCCTGACAGAACTGAGACTAAACCATATGAAGAACGGCTGCAGGAATTGAATATGTTGAGTCTCGTGAGAAGAAGGACTAGGAGAGACATGATAGCAGTCTTCCAATATTTGAGGGGCTACCCCAAAGAAGGAAGGGTTAACCTATTCTCCAAATCCCCTGAAGGCAGAACAACAAGCAATGGATATAAATTAGAACAATTAATCTATGGAATGAAGTTGTGGAGGCTTTTAAGAAGAGATTGGAGAACCATTTGTCTGAAATGCTATAGGGCAGTTAACCTTTTCAGCACCGAGTGCCGAAACTGGAGCACGCCAGAATGCTGAAACCTGAAAGAGAGCAGCTAGCCGGTATGCATATATGTGGCAGCCAGCTGCACTTCCGGGTCCCGTTGCGCACATGTGCACCAGCCATCTGCTCTCTTCCAGGTTCCGGTGCGATCCTGGAAGAGAGTAGCTGGCTGGAGCACATGCGTGCAGGATCAGCTCTCCAGCGTGCATGCATATGGTGGAACCCGGAACAGCAGCTGGGGATGGTGCATGTGCCCACAGGGAGGGTTCTGTGTGCCACCACTGGCACGAGTGCCAAAGGTTCACCATCGCAGCTCCAAATCCCTTCCATCTCTGTTATTCCGAATACGAGTTGAGACAGAAGCAATTTCTTGCCTAAGACAGTCTGTAGTTTTCGGCATCCTGCATTTTTGCGGGAAACTTAGCGTGTCATCATCAGCTGATCCTGACACTGTTGTATAAAACATTCTCCTACTTATAACTCCTAAATATCTAAAGAATAAATTTTAAAATTATCGTTCCGGCGCCGCCCTTCCCTCTTGGCAATTCGGACAATAGTCCATCACATCAATGTAGGAAAGGACAGATTCGTTCAAATCACAATTATTTAGAACAATACTTTATTATTATTATTATTATTATTATTATTGAAAGAAAGCTCTGCTTGTAGCTATCGTTTCAGTTGGCTGGGTCAACTGAAACGATAGCCAATTAAAGACAGGGAGGTATGATCTCCGTCAATAACCCACTTCTGTATTGTCTGATGTTTCTCTATTAGTGATGGAAGGTCCCCGGTGCATAATAGAAATTCATCTAAATCGACCTTAGTTAGATTAGTTTTATGCTAATCATTTCTCTTCATTGAACAGATTTTTTGCTGATGTCTGTTTTCATATTGTTTGCGTATCAGCGTGAAATGGCAGAATTAAACAAACCTGATGGTTTTTCTCCCAGTCCTTTAATCACTGTAGTAGCTAGAAAGGAGTTGGGATTAAACAGAAGTGACCCTATTTGGGGATAATGAAATAGCTGGCCAGTGACAGGTAATCCTTGAGGTACAACAGGCCATTTAACGAACGTTTGAAGTTACAACATGCTTCCCAAAAGCTGAATACTAGGAATGTCGGCCTCAAGGCCCTCGGGCTGGATGGGGCCCGTGGGCTGTTTAAATTACAACCGGCTCAGGAAAAAGTGACTTATAACCTGTACTTGACACTAATGACCACTACACCATCCTCATGGTCACATAATTGCAATTTGGGTGCATGGCAATCCGCTCACATTTACAACCAATTATGGCGTCTTGTGGTGACGTGATCATGATTTATGATATTTTTTTTGCCAACTTTCAACAAATTGGGGAAGTCGGATTCATTTAACAGTTGCATGGCTTGCTTAATGTCCATGGTGGCGCACTTAGCAACCAAAGGGAAAAAAGGCGGGGGGGAGGGGAATACAAGAACGTCATGAGGTAAATTAACAGTCTACAGAACACACTGAAGAGAAAAAGGTGGGAAAAAAAGGAAACGCCCCCTTTGTACTTACGGCAACCAATCGTAGCATAGATTACCTCAGGCATGAGTCAGCACTCCCTAACTAATCAACTACGGGTGATTCTCGACTTACACTTCATTTAGTCACTGTTCGAAGTTACAACGGCACTGAAAAAAATGATTTATGACCGTTTTTCACATTTACAACCATTGCAGAATCCTTGTGGTCACATGATCAAAATTCAGATGCTTGTCAATTGACTCATATTTATGATGGTCTCAGTGTCCCGGGGTCTCGTGATTACTTTCTGACAAGCAAAGTCAATGGGGAAGCCAGTTTCATTTAACAACCGTATTACTAACTTAACTGCTGCAGTGATTCACTTAACAACTATGGCAAGAAAAATCATAGAGTGGTGCAAAATTCATTTAACAAATGTCTCAGCAACAGAAATTTTGGGCTCAATTGTGGTTGTAGGACGAGGACTACCTGTACACTTTACTGTTCCCGCTAATAAATTCAACATCCTAATAGTAACTTAGAGAATACCTGTACTATTCTCACACCTTTAAATCCTTGGCCTGCCCCAAATGCACCTGGTTTCCTATGATTTTGCTCACATTATAATAACTACTAAAGGATTGTAAACAACGAAAGGATTGTATGGATTTTGAGCATTTTGGGGCACTTGCTCAGAAATAAATACTAACCATAAGTGAAATACTAAACACTGCAATGAATAGTTTAGCCCTGTCACTTAATTCTTCTTGTAACCACAGAAAAAGTAGTTAATATTAAGCAATTGCTTTTTGTATTTAGTCAATTAATCAGAGATTAATGTAGTCCTATCTTAAAGAGTTCAGTCACGTGAAAAATATTCCTTTCCAAGCTGTGTGAAGTCTGATACCGACAAAAGAACTAAGTGACAAACTCAGAATCTATATTAAAATTATTAGCACTGCACATCATTACCTTTAATGAACTGATTAATAACAATTACAGCTGCTCCCCATTATAATTCTGGAAAGCACTGTATCCCTAATAAACTAAAAAAAAAAATGGAATGTTGGTTCTGATAACTGCTTGCTTATCCACTTTTTACATAATGAGTGTCATTTAATTAGCATCTCGGATTAATTAAACATGTCTTGGGGGTAAGGGCCAAGAACTGTTTATTTGGAGTTTGGTTTCCCAAGGGTTTACGCATTGTTGAAGAAGATATTTAGTTTATATCTATCACTATCTAGCTATCTAGCTCAGGGGGTCACCAACTTTTCGGACCTCAGGGTCCAAACTAAATTAATAATTTTAAATCCCGCGGACCACCAATATGATTTTTTTAAAAGAGATAAATAGTATTTAGTGCAATATAAAAAATGCAAATAATTTTTCTGCAGACCTCCAAAATTTTCTCACGGACCACTGGTTGGTGACCGCCGATTCTAGCTAACCATCTCTCTCTCTCTCTTATATATATATATATGTGTGTGTGTGTGTGTGTATGTGTTTGTAATCTAACTATATCTAACACTAGCTATCTTGCTATCTTGCTATCCATCTCTCTCTCTCCACACGCACACATCTCTCTCTCTCTCTCTCTCTCTCTCTCTCTCTCTCTCTCTCTTGTGTTTCCCCCAAAATAAGACTCTGTCTTATATTTTTTTGAACTCAGAAATAAGCGCTTGACCTTATTTTCAGGGAGGCTTTATTATTTTGGGGCATGTGGAGCAAAATGGGGATCCTCTTGCCATCTTACCTGATTTCCAGCTCTGTCTCGCTAACCCTAACCAGAGGAAATGGCAGGGACTGGTTGTGCATGTATTTAAATTTTATTTATTTATTATTATTATTTATTCATTTAATTTGTATGCCGCCCCACTCCGAAGACTCAGGGCGGTTCACAATGCATTTAAAATCATTATAAAAAACATTTAAGAATTAAAAACAACATTAAAACTCATTCACTCCATTCATGGCCGGATCTCGCCGGATCGCAAGAGCGAGATCAAAGGCCCCAGTCCTGCCAGAAAAGCCAGGTCTTCACCGCTTTTCGGAAGGCCAATACGGTGAGGATGGTTCGGACCTCAAGTGGTAACTGGTTCCAGAGAGCTGGGGCAGCCACAGAGAAGGCCCTCCCCAGGGTCCCGCCAGCTGTCATTGTTTAGCTGACGGGACCTGTAGAAGACAAACTCTGTGGGATCTTACCAGTCATTGGGAAATATTTTCAGGGGAGATCTTATTTTCGGGGGAGGTCTTATTTTTGAGGAAACATGGTATCTCTCTCTCTACCTACCTATCCTCTATCTATCTATCTACCTATCATCTATCTATCATCTATCCATCATCTATTATATCTATCTATCATCTGTCTGTCTGTCTGTGTCTGTCTGTCTGTCTGTCAAATAGTTAGGCAGGCAGGCAGGCAGACAGACAGATGGCTAGCTACATAGATGGATAGTGTTAGAGACAGACAGACAGCTATCTATTGCTATCTAGGTATATGTCTATCTAGAGAGATGATGGATGATGATAGATTATCTGTCTGTCTAATTTCTGTAGCCACCCATCTCAGTCAATGACCGTGGACAATTCAAAAATATATATATACTACAATTCAAATATTAAAAACATTTAAAAACAATAAAAACAATTTTAAAAAATAGACAGCCGAAGGGGAAGGAACAGGAAAATGCATAAACCCAGTAATTCTCAATGTCAACAACTTTTGAAGTCTGGATTTCAACTCCCAGAATTCCTCATTGCTGGCTCGGGAAATTCTGAGAGGTGAAGTCCTCTCCTCTTAGATGTTGTTGAGATTGAGTCACACCACAATTAGTCCGTTGTCTGCTTTTGGAGGAACCGCATCGTATTTATACATCTCCTCAAAAATTCAGACGGAAAAAAAATTGGGTGGAGTCAAGAATCTTTGGGACATGATTCAATTTTGTAATTGAATGCCTACTAACTAAAATAACTTTGCTTCCGAGGTGGCTTTTTCTAATATCCTTGAAGATCTGATCTGAATGGCTGGTTGCCTAGTTGAGGAAAAAAAATTGGAAACAAGGAACAATATCCATTAGCAAGGATAATCAAGATCACCTGCCTTTCTAAGGGCTTTAAACCAAAATCTATAAATATTGAGATGGCCCCAGCCTTCCCCATTCCATGTTTTTCTTCCTCTGTGACCATCCGTTTCGTTTCTCTTTTCAAAATAAGCTAGTTTCACAATCTATTTCTTTTATGTTCAGTAGAAGGAAATCTTCAAAACAAGGAATATTGTGTGCGATTTATTTATTCATATCATTTTTTTAAAAAAAAGATTCAAAAGCTCGTTAATTTTGCCCAGATAAAATCTGGAACTCTACCATGATCTGAATATAGGATCCTTGGCTCACGTTCCAAAGCCACTTTCAAAATAAAATGGCAATTAGATTATTGATTCAAACGGACAACCAGCTCTGAAGTGTAATTTAAAAATGACACAGTAGATTTGATGGGCATTATTCTCATTTTGCCAGATGCATCTGGAAAAAGGACCGCAGGTAGACATCACCAGTTTCTTGTTGAGTTGGCGAAAACCAACCGATGATTAGTGGAGAGTCTGCAGAACAAGTGACGTCCGGAAATTGATTCAAAATAACGGAATAACAGAGTTGGAACGTATTCTGGAGGTCTTCCAATCCAATCCCCAGTGATGGCTAACCTTTTTGCCATCGCTTGCCAAAAGCGGGGGAGCGGGGGCAACTGAGCACGCGTGTGCCCACACCCATAATTCAATGTGTCCCACCCCGTGCACGCTCCCCGCTCCCGGCATGTAAAGGCATTGTGGGCTTGGTAGGCCTGTTTTTTTTGCCCTCCCCAGGTTCCAGAGGCTTTCTAGGAGCCTGGGGAGGGCGAAAACCCCACAACTTTTGGGGGATAATAGACTTAGACTTAGACTTAGACTTAGACTTAGACTTAGACTTAGACTTAGACTTAGACTTAGACTTAGACTTAGACTTAGAATTCTTTATTGGCCACACAAGGAATTTGGACACACAAGGAATTTGTCTTTGGTGCATATGCTCTCAGCGTACATAAAGAAAAAATAAAATATATATCAAGAATCATAAGATATAATACTTAGTGATAGTCCTAGGATACTGATAAGCAACCAAATTATACTAGGAAACAATAAAAACAATATAAGTTGTAAAGATACAAGCAACATGGATATAACCATAAGTGGGACAGAGGCAGGTACTAGTAAGGATGAGAAGAACTACAGTCTTAGTAATTAGTTTGACGGTGTTGAGGGAATTATTTGTTTAGCAGAGTGATGGCATTCGGTGGAAAAACTGTCCTTGTGTCTAGTTGTTCTGGTGTGTAGTGCTCTATAGCTTCGTTTTGAGGATAGGAGTTGAAACGGTTTATGTCCAGGATGTGAGGGGTCTGTAGATATTTTCACAGCCTTCTTTTTTGACTCATGCAATGTACAGGTCCTCCATGGAAGGCAGGTTGGTAGCCATTGTTTTTTCTGCTGTTCTAATGATCCTCTGAAGTCTCTGTCTGTCTTGTTGGGTTGCAGAACCAAACCAGACAGTTATGGAGGTACAGATGAGAGACTCAATCATTCCTCTGTAGAACTGAATCAGCAGCTCCTTGGGCAGTTTGAGCTTTCTGAGTTGGTGCAGAAAGAACCTTCTTCGTTGTGCTTTTTTGATGATGTTAGTAGGTATCCATTTTATGTCTTGAGATATGATAGAACCTAGAAACGTGAAGGACTCTACTGTTCATACTCTGTTGTCCAGTATTATAAGAGGTGGTAGCAGTGATGAAATCCATTTTTTTCTACTACCGGTTCTGTGGGCGTGGCTTGGTGGGTGTGGTGTGGCTTGGTGGGTGTGGCTTGGTGGGCGTGGCAGGGTAAGGATACTGAAAAATCACCATTCCCACCCTACTCCAGTGGAAGGATACTACATAATCCCCATTCCTTCCCCACTCCTGGGGGAAGGGTATTGCAAAATCTCCATTCCCACCCCACTCTGGGGCCACTCAGAGGTGGTATTTGCCGGCTCTCCAAACTACTCAAAATTTCCGCTACCGGTTCTCCAGAACCTGTTAGAACCTGCTGGATTTCACCCCTGGGTGGTAGTATAGGAGGATTTCTCCTAAAATCTACCACCATTTCTACAGTTTTGAGTGAGAACTGATTGTTCTCCCTGTCAGTAAA
Organism: Coluber constrictor foxii; assembly: GCA_038048745.1. Classification (NCBI taxonomy): domain Eukaryota; kingdom Metazoa; phylum Chordata; class Lepidosauria; order Squamata; family Colubridae; genus Coluber; species Coluber constrictor. Next base: position 212,419 of record JAWJVD010000214.1, read on the forward strand.
TTTTTCCTTAAGTCTAGGTTGGTTGTCTCCTTGATTAGTTTCCATTCGTTGCTTCTCGTTCTGCCTTCAGGTGCTTTGGTGAATAGGGTTGACTATCAGGGTCCACATAAATCTCTGGTCATCAGTAGTTCAAAGTTGATGGAGCCAATTGATTGCTCACTAGCTTTAACCATTAGTCCCCTCGGCCTTCCCCACCACCTTTTGCGGCCTCCGTCCTACAGTTTATTCCTAAATTAATGCAGCTGAAAAACAACAATAATAAAAAAACACCTCTTCCTTGCCTTGGGCAGAAATATTGCTAGTCAAAAATGAAGGATTTGAATTTTATTAAGTTTGAATTATAGTGTCTCCATTTCAGGGAACGCTCGGAGTTCTCCTAACTACGATTCGCATAATACATACATTTGCTTTTTTTTAAAAAAAAGAAACTTTATATTGTTTTGTGACCATAATAACTTTGTTAATAAAACAAGGAGAAAGAGGAATTGAACGATAGTAGGCCCTGAATGTTGTACAAGGTCTGTCATTTTTCAGTTGGAAGAGAACGTGTTTTAACAACAGCTATACACTGCACATAACTGTGCTGTCCCTCATTATAAATTTATCTCCCTTCCCACACATTCCCAATATTATCTCACGTTTCCTTCCTCTAAATTATTCACATCTGACATGTACGACTGTGAAGGAGGTTCACAGAGCACATCATTTATCCTACAGTTAGGGTGTCCTTGCTGGCTTAATTTTTCTTTTCTTCCTGAAACTTTCCACACAGCATAATTATTCTGCGCCTATCCCATTTTGAGATTAAATGCTAATGAATGTAGAGTTGCATTGGCATCATTTTGAAAAGATTCCCCTTCCCTCCCCTCCCCCCTCCCCTAAGGTTAGTTTCTGGTTGTAGTTTGTTTTGGAAACTTAATAAAGATATTTGAAGGAAAGGGAATGGGAAAGGGGAAGGAGAAAGGAGAGGAGAGGAGAGGAGAGGAGAGGAGAGGAGAGGAGAGGAAGAAAAGAGGAAAGGAAGGAAGAAAAGGGGAAGGAAGGGAAGGAAAAAAGGGGAGGGGAAGGGAAGGGAAGAAAGAAAAGAGGAAAGGAAGAAAAAAGGGGAGGGGAAGGGAAGAGAAGAGAAGGGAAGGGAAGGGAAGGAAAGAGGAAAGGAAGGAAGAAAAGAGGAAAGAAAGGGAAGGAAGGAAAGGGAAGGAAAGGAAAGGAAGGAAAGAAAAGAGGAAAGGAAGGGAGAAAAGGGGAAGGAAGGGAGAAAAGGGGGAGGGAGGGAGGGAAAGGGAAGGGAAGGGAAGGGAAGGGAAGGAAGAGAAAGGAAAGGAAAGGAAAGGGAAAGGAAAGGAAAGGAAAGGGGAAAGGAAGGAAAGGAAAGGAAAGGAAAGGAAAGGAAAGGAAAGGAAAGGAAGAAAAGAGGAAAGGAAGGGAAGGAAGGAAAGGGGAAGGGAAGGAAAGAAAAGAAAGAAAAGAGGAAAGGAAGGAAGAAAAGGGTTGGAAGGGAAGGAAGAAAAAGGGGAAAGGAAGAGAAGGCAGAAAATGGGAAGGGAAGGGAAGGGAAGGGAAGGAAGGGAAGGAAAGGGAAGGGAAGGAAAGGAAAGAAAGGAAAGGAAAGGAAAGGAAAGGAAAGGAAAGGGAAAGGAAAGGAAAGGAAAAGGAAAAGGAAAGGAAGAAAAAGAGGAAAGAAGGGAAGGAAGGAAAGGGGAAGGGAAGGAAAGAAAAGAAAGAAAAGAGGAAAGGAAGGAAGAAAAGGGGTTGGAAGGGAAGGAAGAAAAGGGGAAAGGAAGAGAAGGCAGAAAATGGGAAGGGAAGGGAAGGGAAGGGAAGGAAAGGGAAGGAAAGGGAAAGGGAAGGGAAGGGAAGGAAGGGAAGGAAAGGAAAGGAAAGGAAAGGAAAGGAAAGGGAAAGGAAAGGAAAGGAAAGGAAAGAGGAAAGGAAAGGAAAGGAAAGGAAAGGAAAGGAAAGGAAGGAAGGAAAGGGGAAGGAAAAGGAAAGAAAGGAAAGGAAAGAAAAGGAAAGGAAGGAAAGGAAAGAGGAAAGGAAGGGAAGGAAGGAAAGGGGAAGGGAAGGAAAGAAAAGAAGAAAAGAGGAAAGGAAGAAGAAAAGGGGTTGGAAGGGAAGGAAGAAAAGGGGAAAGGAAGAGAAGGGCAGAAAATGGGAAGGGAAGGGAAGGGAAGGAAGGGAAACGGAAGGAAAGAAAGGAAAGGAAAGGAAAGGAAAGGAAAGGAAAGGAAAGGAAAGGAAAGAGGAAAGAGGAAAGAGGAAAGAGGAAAGAGGAAAGAGGAAAGGAAAGGAAGGAAAGGAAAGGGGAAGGAAAGGAAAGGAAAGGAAAGGAAAGGAAAGGAAAGGAAAGGAAAGGAAAGGAAAGAAAGGAAAGGAAAGGAAAGGAAATGGAGATCTCAGTCGTCCAGGTCATGGTTGTCCCAAGGATGTTTTTTCTAATGCATTCACAACATGTTTGTTATTTCTGATAATACAAGGTCTCTGACTTTTTTTCAGGCCTAGCATATAGGACATAAATCTCCCATCTACCTACTCACAGAGTCTTTCCCCATTTAGTAGTTTGATTGGTGAAGGACCAAGCTGGAAACCAGGAGAAAGCGAGTTCTAGTCTCACCTGAGGCATGAAAACTGACTGGGGTGACTTTGGGACAATCACCAGGAGACAGTGAGTTCTAGTCCCACCTTCGTCATGAAAGCCAGCTGGGTGACTTTGGTTCAGTCTTTCTCTCTCAAGCCAATCCACCTCACAGGGTTGTTGTTGTTGTGTGGAAAATAGGAGAAGGAAGGAACATTAGGTAAATTTGCCGCCTTGAGTTATTTATAAAATAAAGACAAAATCTAATAATAATAAATGGGAGAAAGTTCAAGTAGAGGGTTAAGAAGTAATCAAAAGGAAACGTCAGAATAACAGAATTTAAGTGGCGCAGAAATTAATTGGTGCCTTTTTTATTGTTGTTGCTTTAAAAAAAAAAAGCACTATAAACTGCCTCTGCACGGCACACATTTTTGTAT
>JAWJVD010000215.1:0-32500 GCA_038048745.1 Coluber constrictor foxii
CAAGTTGTCCCATGGCAACTAGACCGTGGTGAGTGGGCCGTGGTGAATTAGCCATGGCGTGTTGGTTATGGCAAGTTATCCCACTCCTCTGGATGAAGGGCCTCTGTGCCAGGGTTAAAACCCAGCAGGTTCTGACAGGTTCTGGAGAACCGGTAGCGGAAATATTAAGTAGTTTGGAGAACCGGCAAATACCCCTTCTGGCTGGTCCCAAATGGGGTGGCAATGTAGATTTTGTAGTGTCCTTATCGTGCCACGACCACCAAGCCACGTCCAACAAGCCCGTCCGGAACCGGTAGTAAAAATATTTGCATTTCACCACTGCTCTGTGCCCTGTCTCAATGGGCATGGGAAAGATCCCTCTTGTTGCAATTGTGGTTCTGATATGCAAACCTTTAAACCTATTGTGCAAGATTGCTCACAGCGCAGGTTTCCTGCTTCCTTAGAAGAACTGCATGCGGGCAGTTGAATTGGACAACCGGTTATGAGGCTACTGCGGTACACAGTATATAATTACATCGATTGTATGCATAGGTTTACTTCTCTTAGTCAAGTTCTCATCATACGCTAAAGAAATAATAACTCCAGGCAAGCATTTTCGCCATCACCTGAAGAGTCCGGCTACTTGCAGGAATAAATGCAGGGAAAGGGAAAGGTTCCCCTCGCACATATGTGCTAGTTGTTCCTGACTCTAGGGAGTGGGTGCTCATCTCCGTTTCAGCGAAGAGACAGTGCTGTCCGAAGACATCTCCGTGGTCACGTGGCCGGCATGACTCAATGCTAAAGGCACACGGAACGCTGTTCCCTTCCCACCAAAGGTGGTCCCTATTTTTCTACTTGCATTTTTTACCTGCTTTCGACTGCTAGGTTGGCAGAAGCTGGGACAAGTCACGGGAGCTCACCCTGTTACACGGCACGAAGGATTCGACCGCTGAACTGCCAACCATATCCCATAGAGAAGGGCTTCTCAGGGTGCCGTCGGCCAAAAAGTGGCCCCTAGGGAGAGAGCCTTCTCTGTGGGGGCCCCTACCATCTGAAATGAGCTCCCCCCGGAGATACGGAGGATCCCAGATCTGCGCACTTTTCATCGTGCTCTCAAAACATTTTTATTCCAGCAAGCTGGCCTGGCCTGGCCTAACGCTCCCTTTTAAATTTTTAAAATTGTTTTTAATTTGTCTTATAAATTGGGTTGTTTTTAAATTTGTTCTTGGGCCAAGACATTTAATAATTTTAATGGGTTTTTTAATGTTTGTATTGTCTTTTATCTTGGCTGTTCATTGCCTTGAGTCCTTTGGGAGTAGGGTGGTATATAAATTTGATAGATAGATAGATGATAGATAGATCAATCAATCTTTCTGATCGACAAACTCAGCGTCTTAGCCACTGAGCCACCACATCCCTTAATAAATGCAGAAGGCTGCCACAAAGAAGAGGGGTGTCCACCTATTCTCCAGAGCAGGGGTCTCCAACCTTGGCAACTTTATCGCTTGTGGTCTTCAACTCCAGAATTCCTCAGCACATGCTGGCTGAGGAATTCTGGGAATTGAAGTCCACAAGCGGTAAAGTTGCCAAGGTTGGAGACCCCTGCTCGAGAGCACCAGAAGGCAGGACAAGAGGCAACGGATGGAAAATAATCAAGGAGGGAAGCAGCCTAGAACTAAGGAGAAATTTCCTGACAGTGTGACTAATGAACCAGTGGAACTCCTTGCCTCCAGAAGTTGTGAGTGCTCCATCACTGGAGGATTTCAAGAAGAGATTGCACAGCCATTTGTCCAGAAGGATAGAAGGTCTCTCCTTCTTGTGCAAGGGGTTGTCTAGAAGACCTCAAGGTCCCTTCCAACTCTGTTATTCCGTTAAACTTATCCTGTCGGTTCTTATGGAGAAGCTCCCAGGGTGACTATTGAGAGTCAGCAGACCAGATTTTGGGGAGCTGCAAACTTCAGACAGTCAGGAGAAGGGTTGAATGAGAAAGGCTGCAGGGTTGTGTAGGGAGCAGAGTCAGAAAAGGCAAGATGGCTACCTGATTTTTTTTTTTTTTGTTTTATATGTCGCACAATGCCTGGACCATCTACTTAACCAGGACAGGTGAAGCTGTACGTCTTACAAACCGCCTGTTGTGTTTGATTAGCTTTCATCTCGGTTAGTCTAATCCTCCATGCGTTCCTTTCATTTTGCTAAGCTTCTCGCTGCTCTAATCGCGTCTGACATCCGGCAACCTATAAACTCCAAATACGGCGGACAGATTAAAGCTGATAACACCGCAGTAGAGACAACGTGATTTCCCAAACGCCAAGGAAAGAAGAGTGACCCACATCTACGATTATTTCCCTAGAGAATTCCGGGTTAAATCTGCCCGTGTGTGTGTGTCTGTGTCTGTGTTTGGGTTAGTGGGTGTTTACTAAGTCCCCCGAGCTAGTTTCTGATTAAACGGATTGCATGAACACAGAAAAACAAATTAATTTGGTTGCTGGATTAGACTCTGTGCAAAATCACAGCCTACAGAGTGGGGGGAACTCAAGACGCTGGCTTAGCCGATTAGGCCACGGCAGAATTATCTCTTTAACCTTAATTTGATTACTTTTTGGACCGTGTGTGTGTGTGTTAACCGAACACAGTAATGATGGCCTTGGTCTTGCTTAGGAACAGAAATTTTGGGCCCAATCATGGTTGTAAACTGAGGATACCTCAGCCAGCAGGGCCCCTTTGAAGTTTTCTTACTTTTTAAAAAAACAACAACGGATATTCAGCAGAATATTGGAGTTGAGATTATAGCAATTTGCCTAAAAAGTTAGAATAACAGAGCTGGAAGGGACCCTGGAGGTCTTCTAGTCCAACCCCCTTCTTAGGCAAGAAACCCTATACCATTTCAGACAAATGGTTGTCTCATCTCTTCTTAAAAACTTCCAATATTGGAGCATTTACAACTTCTGGAGGCAAGTTGTTCCACTGGTGAATTGTTCTAACTGTCAGGAAATTTCTCCGTAGTTCTAAGTTCTGGATCGGGACTCGTTATGCACGGTCACTCACGCCCTTGTCACCTCACGCCTGGACTACTGTAATGCTCTCTACATGGGGCTCCCCTTGAGGAGCACCCGGAAGCTCCAACTGGTCCAGAATGCGGCCGCTGCGGGTGGTGATGGGAGCGACGTGGCGCTCCCATGTGACCCCCCCCTCCTGCGCAAGCTGCACTGGCTCCCGGTGGTCTTCCAGGTGCGCTTCAAGGTTTTGGTTACCACCTTCAGAGCGCTCCATGGCTTAGGACCAGGGTACTTACAGGACCGCCTTCTGCCACCAACAGCCTCTCACCGTCCAGTTCGCTCCCATAGAGAGGGGCTCCTCAGGGTGCCGTCGGCCAAACAGTGTCGACTGGCGGCCCCCAGGGGGAGAGCCTTCTCTGTGGGGGCACCTGCCATCTGGAACAAGCTCCCCCCTGAGATATGGAGACTGCAGGACTTACGCACCTTCCGCCACTTCAGACAAATGGTTATCCAACATCTTCTTAAAAACTTCAAGTGTTGTTGGAGCCTTCACAACTTCTGGAGGCAAGTCGTTCCACTGGTTAATTGTTCTCACGGTCAGAAAATTTCTCCTTAGTTTTAAGTTGCTTCTCTCCTTGATGAGTTTCCATCCATTGATTCTTGTTCTAACCTCAGGTGCTTTGGAGAATAGCTTGACTGCCTCTTCTTTGGGGCAGCCCCTGAGATATTGGAAGGCTGCTATCATGTCTCCCATAGTCCCTTCTTTTCATTAAACTAGACATCCCCAGTTCCTGCAACCGTTCTTCATATGCTTTAGCTTCCAGTCACCAATCCTCTTTGTTGCTCTTCTCTGCACTCTTTCTAGAGTCTCAATATCTTTTTTTAAATCGTGGCGACCACAACTGGATGCCGGATTCCAAGTGTGACCTTACCAAGGCCTTATAAAGTGGTATCAACACTTCATGTGATCTTGATTCTATCCCTCTGTTTATGCAGCCTAGAACTGAGTTGGCTTTTTTGGCAGCTGCTGCACACGGCTGGCTCCTATTTAAATGGTTGTCCACTAGGACTCTCAAGATCCCTCTCACAGCTACTACTATTGAGCGAGGTCCCACCTATACTGCACCTGGGCGTTTTAGTTTTTCTTGCCTAAATGTAGAACCTTACTTTTTTCACCGTTGAATCTCATTTTGTTAGATAGTGCCCAACATTCAAGTCTTCTCAAAGTCTCTTGACTTCTCTTGCCGGGAGGTTACTGGAAGATGTTATGCCATCACTGGGCTTACTAAAAAATAAATAAATAAAATTGAATTGAATTGAATTGAATTGGAAGAGACCGTGGAGCATATTATATTTTGTATACCCCAATGAAAGAACTACGAACTCAGATAAATGATCAAACTGGCAGGACAAGCGACTGTTTATATATTCTGTATATAAACAGAGAGAAACCTCACTCCTTTTCAGTACTGATGATGTTACCTAGTGGGGTCATTAAATGTCTGCAAGAAAACAAGCAAGCTCAGAAACACCCATAGGATCCCACAGTTTTTCTCTTCCTCCTCCTCCTCCTCCTCCTCCTCCTCCTCCTCCTCCTCCTCCTCCTCCTCCTCCTCCTCCTCCTCCTCCTCCTCCTTTCCTCCTCTTCCTCCTCCTCACACCTTTCTAGCACTGATGATGTTACCTAGTTGGGTCATGAAACATCTTCAAGAAAACAAGCAAGGCCAGAGAGCACCAAGTGCATCTCAGAATAACATCTTTCCAGATTGTTGCGGTTTCATCCTTGGATTGCGTCTAGTTTCTGCCTTGGAGATCTACCAGATCTCCTCTTAACTCTGTCTTACCTTTATTCCCCCAGGTGTGCATTTATTTTAACCTTTGTAAGCCGCCCATAGTGGCTTTTAGGCAAGTTGGGTGGCAAAAGAAGCCTCATAAATAAGTTAGTACGATAAGTTAATAACTCAACTCTCCGTTGAGTTGGCTTTTGATGCGTCATTTTGGCGAGCGAAGAGCTGATTGATCTTAGCCGAGGCAAATGAAGCATTGTTCCCATTACCGAGCGTAATTAAAAGGATAAAAAGGAAATGGGATCTAATTAGAAGGACGTTTAATTGCTGTATGAATCTTTCAAACAGGGCCTGTGCATTGATTCCTCCTCCTGTTCCCACCAAAGCAGAAGATCCGTTCGTACAAGTTGCGACGGCGGCCACAAATTCTATTTTAAACGGACACATTACTTTGAACCGTAAACTAAGCAACTGCACGCTTTTTAAGGGCTTTTCCAACGGAAACAGAGTTCCACCATTAAACTGGGAGGGAATTTGGAAGAAGGGGTCAGTTGGTCCGTCGAGGCGGAATTGGGTCCTCGATTTACAACCGCAATTGTGTCCAATATTTCCACTGCTAAACAAGGCAGGGAGCTTTGCCCCATATTATGACTTCCCGCTTCCCACACACACACAGTTGTTACGAAAATCAGTGAGGTCGTTAAGCGAATCATGAGGTCGTTAAGCAAATCCGGTTCTCCCCCCCCCCATTGACTCTGCTTTTCCGAAACCGTTTGGGTAGGTCAGAAATGATCCTACAGATGAGAATATAATCAAATATTCTTAAAAAAAACGATAAAATTTACTCCACAGCTGTTTTTGTTAGGTATTATAAAAGACTGTACGGTTAGAGAAACTAATTTGATTTTGAACTTAATAACTGCAGCAAGACTTTTGGTGGCCCAGCATTGGAAGAAGGAAGATCTACCATCTATTGAAGAACGGACATTAAAAGCAGTAAATTTAGCAGAGATGGCGAAAATTTCAGCATATCTAAAAGATCATTCAAATGAAAAAATTATGTTGGAATGGAAAAGATGGATAGAGTATATTCAAGGCAAATATCGGACTAAAAAATTACAAATAGCTTATGAATAAAGAATGAATAGAGAGTTTATAAAGTACTTAAAGTTAGTTTAGTAAAAGGGAGTTAAAAGTTCAAGAGGGTGATAAAAGACTATAGATTATTATCTTATATTAGCTTATGATTGTTAAATGCTATACCCTGTATTTTGCTCTGGGAAGGGGGGGGGAGGTGGGAAGGGGTAGAGGGAGGGGGAAGAGGAAATGTATGTAAAAATTTTCTTAAAATTTTCAATAAAAAAAATTAATCAGAAAGATATTAGACTGCAGAGATGGATAGATTTCACACTAAAAATAAAGAACAAGGGAGAAACGGAATATTTCTCAACATGGGATTTGTTTTATCAGTGGTTAAATAGTAGAAGTAGAAATTAGAAATGATTATTACTATGTACAAGTAAATGAGGAAAAACTATGATTATATATAAGTAAACAATATTATTATCTCTTTTATTCATTAAACATGAAACTCACTCAATTGGACATTTAAAAATGCATCACAAATACGATTGACTGTTACTAATGGCTCATACGGGTTGCTGCCAGCATCCTAGGTATCAACCAAGTAACTTCTTAAAATATATGATGTTCTGAGTAGCACAGTTTTTTTGCAGTTCCACTGGTGTTATTGCAGAAAGCTGCAATTCGTTGATGTATCTTATAAAATTTTTGGAAATGGTACAAGTGCCCCAATGACAATGGGTATCACGGTTACATATTTCATCCATAATCGCGTAGTTTTGATGGCCAGGTCACGATATTTCATAATTTTTTTCCAATTCCTTTTCTTCAACTCTGGCATCTCCTGTACCGCGATGTCAACAAATTGTACGTTTCGGTTTTCGACAACGGTGATATCCGGCGTGTTGTGTTCCAAATGACAATCCATTATTATTATTATTATTATTCTCTTTTATTCATTAAAAATGAAACTCAGTCAACTGGATATTTAAAAATGCGTCACAAATACCATTGACTGGTGCTAAGGGTTGCTGCCAGCGTCCTAAGTATCAACCAAGTACCTTCTTAAAATATATGATGTTCCGAGTAGCGCAGGTTTTTTTGCAGTTCCACTAGTGTTATTGCAGGAAGCTGCAATTTTCTGAAGTCTTTTGTGAAATTCTTGGACATGGTACCAAGTGGTCCGATGACAGTGGGTATCACTGTGACATGTTTCATCCATACTCGTATAGTTTCGATGGCCAGGTCACGATATTTCGTGATTTTTTTCCCAGTTCTTTTTCTTCGACTCTGGCGTCTCCTGGTACCGCGATGTCAATAAATTCTATTATGCTATTATATAGCATAATAGAATTTATTAAAGGGTGGGTGGAGCCCCAGTATACATATGCTAGAACAGGGGAGTCAAACTCAAGGCCCGGGGGCCAGATCCGGCCCATGGGGTGCTTAGATCTGTCCCACGGGGTCACCCTGGAAACAGTAAAGGATCAGCTTGCAATGCCTCTGCCAGAAAAGATGGAGCTCAGGAGGCCCAGCTCTGTTTTCGCTGGCAGAGGTTGCAGGAGGCCGTCACAGCCAAAAACAGAGCTCGGGAACCACAATCTCCCCGACACGAGTAATGTCGAGTTGGCCACGCCCCCTGGCCACGCCCCCTGCCCCCAAGGTCAAACAAGCCTGATGCAGCCCTCAATGAAATTGTGTTTGCCACTCCTGTACCCCGAAGGTTAGATACCTAAAGCTTAACAGCTAAATTATAAAAAATATATTGTGAATAAAATTATAAAAATACTGAGTTTCTAGATCATTAAGTAAACGAGATGCGGGACATCAATCCAAAATATTTTTTTATTGCATTCAGTGGTCAGAAAGCAAAGGTGTAGGAGAAAAAAAAAACAAGTTGTAAAAAGAGATTAAAATAGCAAAAACGTCAACAATCAGACAAGATTTCGTGGTCGGGTCGCTCGCTTCTAATCTGCCTGGAAGAACGCTTCTCATGTTTTACCATCTGTCTCCTAATAAGGCGAGCAAAATTTGGCAGCTTTAAAAATGACACCACTGTTTGCGGTCTGCAAGGAAACCCGCGGCGCTCGGAAATTGTGTTAGATCCCTTCTGAGCAAGTTTGAACCGAGTAGAACCGACTTGGTGGCTCAGCGGCTAAGACGCTGAGCATGTCGATCAGAAAGGTTGGCAGTTCGAATCCCGTTTCCTCCGTGAGCAGGGGGTTGGACTAGATGACCTCCAACGTCCCTTCCGACTCTGTTACTGTAAAAAAAAAAAGTGAGCTAAAATGTCATGATGGCTGCAGGGGTGGATTCTACTTAGTTTGCAGCGGGGATGCACGCGCTAACTTCGCGCTCTCTCTCGCGCACTCTCCTGCACAAGCGCGGAAGCTTCTGTGCATGCACAGAAACATTTTGATGACGTCAGAGTCGGTGGGTGGAGCCTCCCGCTAGTTTTACTACCGGTTCTATAGAACCGGTGGCAACTGGGGGCAACCGACCACTGGATGGCTGCCAAAACTCTTGGAGATCAAAGCTCCATCCCTTTTCTCGTGTTGCGTGGAGAAGGGGCGGGGTTTTTATTACATCACAGTGATCACCATCTTGAATTTTTAACCGCCACCGTTGTCTGTGGGATACCCCCAGGCGAATCAAAATGTCCACAAAGGAAGCGTTGTTCCATTTTCAATGAAAACTTGGCTTTCAGACTGACAATGAGATGGCCACCCGAGGTGGTTAGCCCCAGTGGTGGCATTCAGCCGGTTCAGACCGATTCAGGAGAACCGGTAATAGTGACCTGGCACTAAGCCATCCCATTTATTTACGTTTTCAAGCTGTGCGTATGCGTGCAAGCCGCACGTGCGAGAAAAGCATATACACGGAAGGCCGTGCGCATGCCGGGTAGGGCGTGTGTGAGTGCACACTCACATTTTTGGTGCTGGGCGAACTGGTAAATAAGTTATGTGAATCCCGCCGCTGGTTAGCAGGCCATCCCAGTGTCAAGACGAGGTGGTTGTGTGGATGAGGCCGATATACTGAAGTTAATCTCCTCCAAGGAGTTCCATCCGCATCCGTAACTTCTCCCCTTTGCCGAAGTTAGTCTTCTTATTGAAAGGGATGGATTGTCCCCAGAATGTTTGATCCTGCGGAAGATGGAAAGTATGTTAGGCTGAGTTTGATGGTCCCCGTCTAAGATCTTCCCGTTGAACCAGGAGAGCTGAGGGGATGGAGAAGCGAGCAGGCATATCTCCTTCCCAGTCAGTAGGTGGGCTTCCAGAATTCAACCCTTGTGGGAAGAAGAAAGAGGAGGAGGAAGAGGAGGGGGAAAAGTAGGAAGATGAGGGAGAGAGTGGAAGAAGAAGAAGAAGAAGAAGAAGAAGAAGAAGAAGAAGAAGAAGAAGAAGAAGAAGAAGAAGAAGAAGAAGAAGAAGAAGAAGAAGAAGAAGAAGCAGCAGCTAAGTAACATCATCAGTATTAGATGGGAAGAGAGGAGGAGGAGGAGGAGGAGGAGGAGGAGGAGGAGGAGGAGGAGGAGGAGGAGGAGATGATGGAGGACTATAAGGTCCCTGGTGCTCTCTGAGCTTGGTTGCTTTCTTACAGACATTTCATTACCCATCTAAGTAACATCATCAGTGTTATATGGGAGAAGAGGAGGAGGAGGAGGAGGAGAAGGGGAAGAAGAAGGAGGAGGAGGAGGAGGAAGTGAAGGGGAAGAAGAAGGAGGAGGAGGGGAAGAAGAAGAATGAGGAGGAGGAGGAAGAGGAGGAGGAGGGGGAGAAGTAGGAAGATGAGGGAGAGGGTGAAGGAGGAGAAGGAGGAGAAGAAGGAGGAGGAGAAGGGGAAGGAGGAGGAGGAGGAGGAGGAGGAGGAGGAGAAGGGGAAGAAGTAGAAGAAGAAGAAGAAGGAGAAGAAGAAGAAGGAGAAGAAGAAGCAGCTAAGTAATATCATCAGTGTTAGATGGGACGAGGAGGAGGAGGAGGAGAAAAGGAGGAGGAGGAGGAGGAGGAGAAGAAGAGGAGAAGGAGAAGGAGAAGGAGAAGGAGAATTTGTCACCCCTTTAGTCAGGCATGTCCGATTCTTGGCAATTTCTGGGCCAGTCTCTCCACTTCTTCCAATTTTGCACTATTGCTTTGAGTTGTTCTGCTCTGGCTGGTGTCAGCTTGGATGATGTCCGGCTGCTGTGTTCTTTAGCGGCCTGCTTTCCTTTGACCACTTCCAAACACAATTCCTCCAGTGAATTCCCCTGTATGATACGGCCGCAGTGAGCGAGACGCCGTTTTGTGATTTTGCCTTCTGGTCATCTCTGTCGATGGCTTGTTCCCAATTTGAGAATGAAAAGAGGGAGGTCAGGAGGTGAGCTTCTCTTCGGAAGGCCACAGGGAGTCCCTGATGTGTAGGGACTATTGAACGAATCCTCTGGAAGTCCATTAAAATACGGCGGTCATGTTTTTTTTTTTTATAAAAAAAGTGTTGATGAATTGATCGATTAATCAATTACCAACTTTAATGAACTAAAACAGCTTTAATTACTTGACAGGTTTAATTGAAAGGGATGGATTGTTTTCTTCGCCCCGCTTTTCTGAACGGAGGGCAAAACGTAGATGGTCTTTGGGGGGCAAAGTCCCCAGAAAAGGCTCAGGTGATGGGTTTTGTAGTTGTTTTCGTTTCAAGAAATGTATAGCCAGTAGCATAGACCCACCTTGGTCGAGTGGTTAAAACACCAGGCTAGAAACAGAGTGTTTGTGAATTCTAGTTCTGCCTTAGGCATGAAAACTGGCTGGGTGACTTTGGGCCAATCACCAGGAAATGATGAGTTCTAGTACCGCCTTAGTCATCAAAGCCAGTTGGATGACTTTGGGCCAATCACAAGGAGACAGTGAGTTCTAGGCCTGCCTTAGTCATTAAAGCCAGCTGGGTGACTTTGGACCAATCACCAGGAGATGGTGAGTTCTAGTCCCGCCTTAGTCATCAAAGCCAGTTGGATGACTTTGGGCCAATCACAAGGAGACAGTGAGTTCTAGTCCTGCCTTAGTCATTAAAGCCAGCCGGGTGACTTTGGACCAATCACCAGGAGATGGTGAGTTCTAATCCCGCCTTAGTCATGAAAGCCAGTTGGATGACTTTGGGCCAATCACCAGGAGACAGTGAGTTCTAGTTCTGCCTTAGTCATTAAAGCCAGCCGGGTGACTTTGGACCAATCACCAGGAGATGGTGAGTTCTAGTCCCGCCTTAGTCATCAAAGCCAGTTGGATGACTTTGGGCCAATCACAAGGAGACAGTGAGTTCTAGTCCTGCCTTAGTCATTAAAGCCAGCCGGGTGACTTTGGACCAATCACCAGGAGATGGTGAGTTCTAGTCCCGCCTTAGTCATCAAAGCCAGTTGGATGACTTTGGGCCAATCACAAGGAGACAGTGAGTTCTAGTCCTGCCTTAGTCATTAAAGCCAGCCGGGTGACTTTGGACCAATCACCAGGAGATGGTGAGTTCTAATCCCACCTTAGTCATGAAAGCCAGTTGGATGACTTTGGGCCAATCACCAGGAGACAGTGAGTTCTAGTCCTGCCTTAGTCATTAAAGCCAGCTGGGTGACTTTGGACCAATCACCAGGAGATGGTGAGTTCTAATCCCACCTTACTCATGAAAGCCAGTTGGATGACTTTGGACCAATCACCAGGAGACGGTGAGTTCTAGTCCTGCCTTAGTCATTAAAGCCAACTGGGCGACTTTGGACCAATCACCAGGAGACGGTGAATTCTAATCCCGCCTTAGGCATGAAAGATGGCTGGGTGATTTTGGTCCAGTCTCTCTCTCTCTCCAAGCCAAACCCATCTTGTAGGGTTGTTGTGGGGAAAAGAGGAGGACAGAGGTGTATTAGGTATGTATGCTGCCTTGTTGATAAAAATAATAAAGGCAGGATAATTAAAAAAACAAAAACAAACAAACCCTAGAGAAGTGTTGGAAGAAATGTCCATCTGGGTTTAGAAAGGCACTGGAAACATGGAGACTATTTGGAAAGATGGTTTAATGGTCGATAGGACCACATGGTTTGAAGTCCTGGGTAGCTGACCACATGGAGTGGAGAGTGAGATATATTTATATCCTCTCTTGGGCTTTGAACTTGCTTCCTGTTTCTGTGAAAGAAATGTACTCTGATTGGTCGTCAGACTCCCATGGGGCCATGCAGGGGTAACTAACTTTGTAGGTTGTCTTGAGTCTGAGGCTTGGTTGAATCTTGCTGGGTGATGTAATCTTCCCAGATGCCATGTGGTGAGATGGGTAGAGGGCTAATCCTATTATGTCCTGAGGATGAAGGTCTTTTGTCTTGTAGATAAGCTGGCCCAGACTTTTGTCTTGTAGATAGGATGACCCAGTCTTTCTGGGGCTATTAGCAAAGGTGGGGGCTGCTTTCTAAGAACATGTTTCTCCTTTTCTCATCCAGGGCGGTATAATATTCTGCTTTTTAAATATTTCCTAGCATATTTCATTCTTCTAGGAC
This sequence comes from Coluber constrictor foxii, assembly GCA_038048745.1. Classification (NCBI taxonomy): domain Eukaryota; kingdom Metazoa; phylum Chordata; class Lepidosauria; order Squamata; family Colubridae; genus Coluber; species Coluber constrictor. The sequence goes on from JAWJVD010000215.1 coordinate 12,342, forward strand.
AGGGGTGGATGCTAAATTCCTACACTAGGTTCACCCATAGCATTAAGCCAAGATTTTCTGAAAACATGTTAAGTCTGGACACTTGTAATGATTGGAATAATGATGGACACATCAGGGTAAGGATTGAGGTTCAAGGAATTCTGTGTTTATTTGAGGTGGGTGAAAAGTCTTCCAAAGGAAAAAAAGAGAGGATTTTTCGGCCTTGACAAATTACTGCTGATCTTCAGTAGCTTAATCTGGCTTTCCTGCATGAAATCTGCATTTAACATAGTTCTGTGGTGGGAATGAAGGAAATGCCTTTATGCCAAATTTTTGGGGGGTCTCATTAGCTCTTTAATTCCAGCGCAGCTTTAGAGAGATTAAAAAAAAAATACCTACCAAAATTTATTTGCTTATCTACTTATTGCAAAGGATCTGGAAAGCGGCATTAGCAAGCTCCTTTTTTTTTTTTTAAATGTGTTCTGGTTTGAAAAATGCTGTTAAAAAACTGGAAATGATTGGACTAAGCCTCCTGGTGCATTAAGAGAGAAATTCGCTGCAGATTGTTTCCTAATCGTAGGAAGAGAGTGTATGTTTGGTTGAACTCCTCTGCATTCAGACATTTTTAAAAATTTATTTCTTGGATCTCTAAGGCTGCCTGACTTTAAAAAGATTCTGAGTGGCTTAGAATATTTATACAGGTAGTCCTCGATTTACGACCATAATTGAGGCCCAAATTTCTGTCATTAAGGTAGTCCCGCCTCAGCGACATTATGTTAGGTGAGTTTTGCCCCATTTTGCAACTTTTCTTGCCGGCGTTGTAAAGTGAATCACTGCAGTTGATGAGTGAGTGACCCGGTTGCTAAGTGAATCGGGCTTCCCCATTGACTTTGCTTGTCAGAAGGGTCACAAAAGGAGATCACGTGACCTTGGGACACAGCAACCGTCATAAGTATGGATCAGTTGCCGAGCCTTTGAATTTTGATCACGTGATCATGGGGACGCTGCAACGGTCGCAGATGTGGAAAACGGTCATAAGTCACGTTCTTCAGTGCCGTTGTAACCTTGAACGGTCACTAAATTAATTGTTGTAAGTCAAGGACTCCCTGTAGTGGTGTGCCGCGTGAACGAATCCCTTTATGGTTTGTAGTTTTGTATGAAATCAGAAATTCTTGACTCACTCACCTTTGGGCCAATCATCAGGAGATGGCGAGTTCTACTCCTGTTTTAGGCATGAAGGCTGGCTGGGTGACTTTCAACCAATCACCAGGAGACTGTGAGTTCTAGTTTCACCTTAAGCATGGAGCAATCAGCAGGAGAAGGTGAATTCTAGTCTCACTTAACCATGAAAGCAGGATGGGTGACTTTGGACCAATCACCAGGAGACTGTGAGTTCTAGTTTCACCTTAAGCATGGAGCAATCAGCAGGAGACAGTGAATTCTAGTCTCACTTAACCATGAAAGCAGGATGGGTGACTTTCAACCAATCACCAGGAGACTGTGAGTTCTAGTTTCACCTTAAGCATGGAGCAATCAGCAGGAGACAGTGAATTCTAGTCTCACTTAACCATGAAAGCAGGATGGGTGACTTTGGACCAATCACCAGGAGACTGTGAGTTCTAGTTTCACCTTAAGCATGGAGCAATCAGCAGGAGACAGTGAATTCTAGTCTCCCTTAATCATGAAAGCCAACTGGGTGACTTTGGACCAATCACCAGGTGACTGTGAGTTCTAGTCGCGCCTTAGACTAAAAGCTGGCTGGGTGACTTTGGGCCAATCACCAGGAGACTGTGAGTTCTAGTCCCGCCTTAGACTAAAAGCTGGCTGGATGACTTTGGGCCAATCACCAGGAGACTGTGAGTTCTAGTCCCGCCTTAGACTAAAAGCTGGCTGGGTGACTTTGGGCCAATCACCAGGTGACTGTGAGTTCTAGTCGCGCCTTAGACTAAAAGCTGGCTGGGTGACTTTGGGCCAATCACCAGGAGACTGTGAGTTCTAGTCCCGCCTTAGACTAAAAGCTGGCTGGATGACTTTGGGCCAATCACCAGGAGACTGTGAGTTCTAGTCCCGCCTTAGACTAAAAGCTGGCTGGGTGACTTTGGGCCAATCACCAGGAGACTGTGAGTTCTAGTCGCGCCTTAGACTAAAAGCTGGCTGGGTGACTTTGGGCCAATCACCAGGAGACTGTGAATTCTAGTCCCGCCTTAGACTAAAAGCTGGCTGGGTGACTTTGGGCCAATCACCAGGAGACTGTGAGTTCTAGTCCCGCCTTAGACTAAAAGCTGGCTGGGTGACTTTGGGCCAATCACCAGGAGACTGTGAGTTCTAGTCCCGCCTTAGACTAAAAGCTGGCTGGGTGACTTTGGGCCAATCACCAGGAGACTGTGAGTTCTAGTCCCGCCTTAGACTAAAAGCTGGCTGGGTGACTTTGGGCCAATCACCAGGAGACTGTGAGTTGTAGTCCCACTTTAGGCACAAAAAAAAATGGTTGGGTGATTTTGAACTAGTCCTTCTCTCTCAAGCCAACGCACCTCACGGGGTTGTTGTGGGGAAAATAGGAGAAGGGTTGGATATGTCCGCCACCTTAAGACATTTGTAAAAACAATAAAAGTGGGTTACAAATAAATAAACACAATCATCTTTTTGGTTTTATGCAAAAAAGGATGCACCCCCTCGGCCGAATGCAAACAGCAGTTAATCCATTATGCCAAAGCTCAGTGTATCACTGAATACGCATCTGCCCCGAATAATCTCCTGCAAGGCCATCTTATTATCGGTCTGCATGGAAGAAACTTTTAACAACGATGCTGCGTTACCTTTCACGGAAGAGCGCCTCTATATGAAAACCACGGATAATGTGTCATAAACGGCTTTTGAATGTCAGGTACTTCCTCTTCCTTTCTTTCTTAAACAAAGCTTCATTCCTGCTTGCTTCATTCCCCGGAGGGCCTTTCTGTGTGCAAAGATATTATTATCGGATGCCGTTCGGCGGAGTTTCAAAATTCAAGGCTCGCCAAGGGCATTGGAAAAGCTAATAACGGAAAGCGCATTTTAGCACCGAGGCAGGTGGGGGTATCTGCGTTTGGATTCCTTTTGGGCAGAGGTTGACTGCGGAGGGTTCTCAGGGGTTCAGAAGAACCTCTAGCTAAGATTCTGTGCAGTTCGGAGAACCCCCAAATCCCACTCCTGGCTAACCCCGCCCACCAATTTATTATCAGCAATAATGATTGGGATTCTTGGGTTTTATATTTGGGAATTTAATTCTACAAGCTGCCCAGAATCATCATGAGTTCTCAATAAATAAAGATGGATGGATGGATGGATGGATGGATGGATGGATGGATGGATGGATGGATGGATGGGTCAGTGGGTGGATGGCTGGATGGCTGGATGGATGGGTCGGTGGGTAGATGATGGATGGATAGATGGATGGATAGGTAGATGGTGGGTGGGTGGATGGATGGATGGATAGGTAGATGGGTGGATGGATGTGTGGGTGGGTGGGTTGATGGATGGATAGGTAGATGGGTAGACGGATGGATGGATGGATGGATGGATGGATGGGTCGGTGGGTAGATGGATGGATGGATAGATGGATGGATAGAGCCTGTGTAGCGTAGAGGGCTAATGCCTCCTACTAAAGGCAGCAATTAACACCAGCTGCCTGTAATTTCTGTGAGTTCAATCCTCGCCAGGCTCAAGGTCGACTCAGCTTTCCATCCTTTCTAAGGTAGGTCAATTGAGGACCCAGTTTGTTGGGGGCAATAAGCTGACTTTGTATAAAATATACAAAAGTATGAAGGCTATTGCTTAACACATTGTAAGCCGCCCTGAGTCTCCGGAGAAGGGCGGCATATAAATCAAATTAAAATAAAAAATAAAATAAATAAATAGGTAGATGGGTGGGTGGATAGGTAGGTGGGTGGATGGATGGATGGTTTAATTGATTGATTGATTGATTAATCCATTCTTCCATCCATTCTTCCATCCATTCTCCATCCATCCATCCATCCATCCATCCAGATCATTGAATCATTTGCAATACTTCTAGCCAGGTCTCTAAACCCCTAGGAGTTGCTATTGAGAAGATGCCAACATACCCCCCTCCTAACTCTTGACTATTTACATTCATTACTTTCCCGGCCACCTCCAAATATTCAGCGCATGCATATATATTCACAACAAGGTAATGACTTTCGAATCCAATCCCTGCTGATTTCTTGAACACAACCGATGCCATTTGAACTGTACTGGTTCCCAGTGGTCTTCCGGGTGCGATTCAAGGTGTTGGTTACCACCTTTAAAGCGCTCCATGGCATCGGACCGGGTTACCTTCGAGACCGTCTCCTGCCACTAGTAGCCTCCCACCGGCCAGTCCGCGCCCACAGAGAGGGTCTCCTCAGGGTGCCATCGGCCAAATTATGTCAGCTGGCGACACGCAGGGGGAGGGCCTTCTCTGTGGGAGCCCCTGCCCTCTGGAATGAACTGCCCCCAGAATTACGTAAGATCACTGACCTCCGTGTATTCCACTGTGCCCTCAAAACCTTTTTGTTCCGCCAGGCCGGGCTATCGATGTGAAGATTTTTAAATTGGTTTTAATCTGGGATTTTTAAATTTGGGGTTTTATATTGAGCCAAATTATTTAATATTTTTAATTTTTAAATTGTTGTTTGACCTGTGCTTTTAATTGGGTTGTGCATCGCCCCGAGTCCTTCGGGAGAGGGGTGGTATAGAAATAAAAATTATTATTATTATTATTATTTAATCTGTAGTGAGATTCACAGTCTTTGAGGCTGGTTAATAGCTCAGCAGCTCGAGTCCTAACCAAGGACCTAGGAACTGTTAAGATATCGTCGGAGGATGTAAGCTGCTCCGAGTAAGGTGGTTTTTTGTAGAGTCAAAATGTTCAAGTCCGGTAAATTTAGAATTTCTAAATAGCGGGGTAGCCCTTTGGGTATTGCTCCAAGGGCTCCAATTACAATCGGAACAACACATGATTTCTTTTTCCACAGTCGCTCAACTTCGATTTGCAAGTCCCGGTATTTTGTGATTTTTTCTTGCTGCTTATCTTCAATCCGTGCATCACCAGGTATTGCAATGTCAATGAACCATACTTTTTTCTCTTCTTTTCTATTATTATTATTATTATTATTATTATTATTATTATTATTATTATTATTATTGACTTGGCAGCACTGCAGGGCCCGCCAGTTCTCCAGTTCAAGCACCCATTAACTGAGTCTGTCCCGGTGGCCTAGTTTTTGAACCCAAGCAAGGTCAGTTTGATACGATCATCACCCCTTACCATCTAGGTTAGTGGTGGGTTGTCCCGGTTCAGACCGGTTCGCAAGAATCGGTAGTAAAACTGGAGGGAGGCCCCGCCCACTGCCCCAGATCTCGTCATCAGTAATCTGCGCACGCAATCCCGTTTTGAACAGGTAGTAAAGGTAAGTAGAACCCACCCCTGATCTAGGGATCTAACTCCAGGCATATTTACTTAAACACGCCACCCAAAAGTTGGCTAGCCTTCCTGTAGCCGCTTCCAGAAATGACATCCGAGTGATTTCCTCCCCTGCCTACGTGGAAATTGGCAAGAGATTTAATATAGCGAATTCTTCTCCGGCGCCTCCATCTGTGGCTGCCTGTCTTCGCATCGTCCGAACAAAAGTCTTCAATTATTCAGGGCAATTAATAATTCATTAACATTGGCCCGGGCTAATTATTATTATGCATTTATTTGTCAACCCAGGCGACTTGTCCCCTCCATTTCTTGTAGCCGTTCCACTCTTTTCTATCCCCGTGATGGGTTTTTTTTTCTTTCTTTCCCCCTCTCCAAAATCCAATCTCCTTGGGCTATGATGGAAAAGAGATATGGTTGGTTTCTTGAAGCAAGCAGCTGGAACTGGGTCGGCGGCTGCAATTAGCGTTGGGTTAATTAGGGCTCGGTTAGTGTGAAAGGTAGAACAGATCCAGCTTTTCTTTAGCTCGGGATCCTCCGGTCTCTGAGCGGGGTTGTTGTCGTTGTTGGCACGAGCTGGCATCTCCCCAGCACGTTTTTTGTATTGGCTGATTTGCCAGCCTCGGGGGTGAAGCGGTGAAGTTGAAAGGAATCCGCCGGACCGAAGGGACTTGGAATGCGACGGGCAGATTAGATTTCTGGATAATAAGGCTGTGCGGTGCTTTTGATCTGCGGGGTGGAAGTGACACGGGTGACCCAGGAAACTCATCGGGGAGAGAAGCAACCTAGAACTAAAGAACGTTTCCTGACAATCAGAACAATTAACCGCTGGAACTATTGGCCACTAGAAGTTGTGGCTGCTCCAACACTGGAGGATTTTAAGAGACTGGACAGCCATTAATCTAAAATGGTATAGGTCCAGGGGTGGGCTGCTTGGGGGTTCGCAGGGGTTCAGGAGAACCTCTAGCTAAGAATCTGTGCAGTTTGGAGAACCCTCAAATGCCACTCCTGGCTAGCCCCACCCACCCCGCCCTGCCCTTCCCAGGAGTCCCCACACAGCCCATTTGGGATAATTAGGCAGACTGCCAAAGGCTTCTCTTGGCAACAGTTCAGGAACAGAAGACGCTGACAAGAAAGAAATACAGCCAAACACGAAGCAAATCTCTCAATGGTTGTTTCCCGGCAAAGAGCCCAAGAGCCGTTGCTGGTCTTTTAAACCTTATGGGAAGGGCCAGTCATCTCTTGGCCTTACTCCTGAGTTGTCCTTTCTGCTTTAGCTGCTCCTGCCTTCTGGCAGCTCTTCTCATGCATGCACTAGGAACAGGCTCCTCCTGTTCCTCTGCCTCTCTGCTGTCAGCCTCGGAAGTCGACGCATCACTCCCCGAAGGCCCTGGCCCCATCTCTGCCTCCGACACAGAGCCCTCATCTGAGCCTTCCCCAGCCTCCAAGACTGGGCCATGTTCTTCCTCAGCCTCGTCGCTGTCCATTCCACTGCCAGCTCCGCAGCTGCTGGCGGACCACAACAGAGACTCATCCCAGTGGCAGAACCCAGTTTACAAGTAGCCTTTGAGTTACGGCATAATTGAACCCTAAATTTCTCCTGATAAGCAAGACCCTTCTTGTGAATTTTGGTTCCGTTTTACGACCTTTTCTGGCCACAGTTGTGAAGTGAATTAATGCGGTTGTTATGTTAGCCCGACAATTGTTATTAAGTGAATCTGGCTTCCCTCATGGACTTGGCTTGTCAGAAGGTTGCAAAAGGGGATCCTGTGACCCCGGGACACTGCGACCGCCAGAAACAGGAACCCGTTGCCCAGCACGGAAATTTTGATCACATGAGACCTCAGGAGATGCTACAAGGTGCTATATATAAGATGCTACAAGATGTGGAAAAATGATTCTGTCCAGAGGTGGGTTTCACATATTTTTAGCACCAGTTCGCCCCGTGTGTGTACACTCGTTTCATGCGCCCACCCTCCGCGCATGTGCCCAGCCTTAAAAATGTGACTAAATAGGACGGCATAGCGCCAGGGTGGGTGTCTGGGTCCACCTGTGATCACCATTACTAGTTCGCCCGAACTGATCCGAACCGGCTGAAGACCATTACTGATCATGTTGCTTTTTTCAGTACCGTCGTAATTTTGAACATACATTTAAAATTACAAAATTATCAAAATTATCAAAATAAGATGTCCATGGCTGCAGAACAAATATCAAACAAAGAAGTATCAGATAACTTTTAGTTGAATGTTAAGTGTGATTTGTTATATAGATGTAGAATGTTATATAGAAAATATTACGCTGTGTTGAAAGTTATAGTATATAGGGTGTAATGTGATGTAATTGGGGGGAATTATGATCTGGATTAAATAAAAGTTGTTAGATGTAGAATGTTATGTAAATGCTAAATAGAAAGTTACAGTATATATGGGGGGGTAAAGTAATTGGGGGGGAACTATGATTTGGATTTTATTTGGTCATATTTGGGATAGATTATGTGTAGATATTATAAATTAAGGAAGGAATAGATAGTTATTACTTGGATGTTATATAGAAGTTTTTAGTATTGACAGGGGGCAGAGTAGATGAGGAAATTGTATGATGCGATATGATTTGGATTTTACCTTTTTTTTATATCTGTGGAATTATTATGAATAGTAATCTTTAAGGTTATAAGGGAAGCCAAGGGAAGGGGGGAGGGGTTAGGGGAGGTAGGGGGGTGGGAGGGAAAAAAGGGGGGGAATTTGTATTTGTAAAACTTTTTCAATAAAAAAAAAAAGATGTACATGGCTGTTTTTTGCCCCCCGCGAATTGAATCGATGTGGCTCGTACATTGCTCTAGCACGACTTTCTCAAAAAACTGCCTTCATTCCTGGATTTAAGAAACATACAAAGACAGCATTTCCTCCCCCCCTCCCCCCAAAGCCACTTAACAACATTAAGAAATTATTATAAGAATTTGAAAAAAAACAAACAAACAACCCACCGGTAATCCTCGTCTTAATGGCCACTCATTTAGTGACGGTTCCAAGTTTACAAGGGCGCTGGAAAAAAAAATGACTTAACGACCGTGTTTCTGACAAGCCAAGTCCGAAAATGAATGGTTGTAAGTCAAGGACCTCCTGTACTGCAGAAAGTGATAGCCTGCCACCGTCATAAATATGAGTCAGTTGCCAAGCGCCTGAATTTTGATCTTGTGATCGTGGGGATGCTGTAAAGGTAATATGTGTCAGAGGTGTGGTACTCAGCCGGTTCGGACAAGTTCACCCAAAACTTGCAGCAAAAATTGCAGGTGGCCCCACTCACCTGCCCTGGGTGTATGCCATCCTATTTAGGCACGTTTTTGAGGCTGGGTGCATGCGTGGAAGGCTGGGTGCATGCATGGACGGGGCGCGTGCACAAACATTTGCAAACCGATAGGGAAAGTAAGTGAATACCATCCCTCATAACTGTGAAAAATGCTCATAAGTCCCTTTTTCAGCGCTGTTGTAACTTCAAACTGTCCCTAAACAAGCTGCAGTAAGTAGCGGGCTTTCAAAAACTGTATTATTGCTAAAGTATGAATTGCTACCGAAGAGGGAGGGGAAAAAAAAATAGAGCATTTATAATTGCGTTTGACACTTGACGTCCTGTACCTAGCAATTAATATCAGATATAATTGCTTGTGTCTGTACTACCAGGACTAACTCACTCTCGGCTTAGTAATTACAACTTTTGCTACGTCCTACGGTGATACTTGATCAAGCGTATCAGAAATGGGTAACCTCCAGCCCTCCAGCCAGAGATTCTGTGAGTTGCAGTGAGGGGGCGGGGGGGGGGAGGAATATATATGTGCAGAGAAAGATGTGATATATATCCCTGACACAAGAGGATTGGAAATGAAAGCCAGAACATAGCTTGGAGTATGGGGGAAAAATATATATCCTGTTTTTCTTTCTTGGTGCTATCCGGAGAAACGGGAGGCAAACTGGGTTCGGATTTCTTACTGGTGCGTTTTAGGGTGACTCTGAGCATTTTTGGAACGGGCTGTAGCCTTTGGATCAGAAATTCGCCTTCCGAGCTTGCTGATTGGCTCCTGGGTATTTTGTTATCAATCTACGTAGTATTTTGGGAAACTCCTTTTGGAAATCTTCTGAAGTTTCATGGATTCCCCCCCCCCCCCTTGCAGTATTTTTTTCCTCTCTGAATGTGTAAAAAGATTCTAAACTCTGCTGGGAATGTCATACCTGCCATCAGTTGGCCATGCATGTTTATTGATAAAAATGCCTCTCTTTTTTTTTTTGGCGTGATCGGTGACTTCTTTGAAGGTTTTCACCGTATCCTCACGAGGGCTTCCTGTAGCAACAGCTGTCAGCGAGCGAAGGTCCTCCTGTCGGATGTGCTTTCGGGATACTAAAGTTGAGCCCTGCGTAGTTGTTTCAGCCGAAAATGAAAAATCTCTGCGAGTTTGTTCAAGGACTGGCTTAATCCTTCCGCTTAAAAAAAGCAAATTTTTAGGCAAACACAGCATTCCTGATACAGGTAGTTCTCCATTTATGACCGCAATGGAGCCACCACTGGCATAGGGGGAGAACTATTTGTGTTATAATTATAATCTGCCTTGCTATCCTTCTCTTTCTTTCAATGTTGGGCATGTTGGCATGGCTCGGATGACTTGGCATGACTCAGCAGACCTTAATAGGGGGAAGATGGTCCAGTAGTCCTTGACTTACAACCACAAGTGGGGTCAGAATTTCCACTGCTAAGCAAAGCAGCTGTTCATCATAGCCAACATCTTAATCAGCTTCATAACTAGTATCATAACCAACATAATAACCAACTGTCATCATACCCAACAAACCAATATCATAGCCAACTGTCACCATAACCAACATCATAGCCAACTGTCACCATAACTAAAATCATAACCAACTGTCATCATAACCAACTATGTAACCAACATAACCAACATTATAACCAATATCATAACCAACATCATACCAAAAGTAATCAATTGTCATCATAACCAACATCATAACCAACTTTGTAACCAACATAACTAACATCATATCCAACATCATAAGCAACTGTCATCATATATAACCAACATTATATCCAACTTCATACCGAACATAAGCAACATCATAAGCAACATCATAACCAATATCATACCAAGCATAGCCAACTGTCATCATAACCAACATCATAACCATCATAACCAACATAATATCCAACATCATAACCAACATAGTAACCAACATTATATCCAACTTTATACCGAATATAACCATCACCGTAACCAACATCATAACCAATATCTAACAAAACATAGCCAACTGTCATCATAACCAACATCATAACCAACATAGTAACCAACATCATAACCAACTTTGTAACCAACATCATAATAATGTAACCAACATTATATCCAACACTTCATACTGAACGTAACCAACATCATAACCAACATAATAATTAACTTCATACCAAACATAACCAACTGTCACCATAACCAACTTAATAACCAACTTTGTAACCAGCATTACCAATATATAACCAACATTATATCCAACTTCATATTGAACATAACCAACTGTCACCAAAACCGACATCATAACCAGCTGTCATACCCAGCATCATACCCAACACCTTGAGTTGGACTAGAAGCCAACTGGCATCCAATGCCTCTCATTCTGCTCCAACCGAAGCTTCTGGATAGTTTTCAAGGGTAGCCCCAAGCAGAGCCTGTTGCAATACAGGCAGCCCTTCACTTACAACCGCCCAACAATTCTGTTGCTAAGGGAGACATATTTCAGTGAGTTTTGCCCCATTTTACGAACTTTCCTGCCACAGTCGTTAAGTGAATCACTGCAGTTGTTCAGTTAGTCACACGGTTGTTAAGCGAATCCGGCTTGCCCCTTGATTAGGATGATCAGAAGGTCGCAAAAGAGGATCACGGGACCCCGGGAACACTGCAACCGTCAGAAATACGAACCCTCTGAATTTTGATCACCTATCCATGAGGATGCTGCCATAGTCATAACTGTGAAAAACAGTCAGAAGTCACTTTTTTCATTGCCATTGAAACTTCAAACGTTCCTAAATGAAAGGTTGTAAGTCGAGGCCCCTCTGTCCAGACAGGAGATGACCAGGCAGGGCACGAGTGACCGAGTGGACCGAGCCTCCTTATCCAGAGATTATTGCTATAATGCAAAAAGGAGAATTCAGCCGGAGCTGAAGAGTTCTGTTTTGCGTTGTGATCTTCTTCGCACGAACTGAGCCAAGGATTTGACGGCATTTTCCTTTCTTCAACCCAATTATTCCGGGATTCTCCGATTCATGCTAGGTGACATTCTCCTTCTATTGTTAAAAAAGCAGATTCGGGCCCCAATTATGATAAGAGTTTTGGCTTAACTTTATTAATCTCTACGGCACGGGGGGGCCCCCTGTTCCCTGCCTCTCGCTTGCAGCTCTCTCTCTCCGGAAAGGAAAAAAGCCGCGGCACAAAAGGACAAATTCCTCCTGGCTTTGATCCCCGCTGACTTCATCCAAAGTCCAATCAAAATTAGCATACTGGAGTTGAAAGGGAAATAAAATCGGTGACTCACAAATCTCCGCCAGGCCGCGGCTATATTAATTTGAGCAGTGTAAGCAAAGCCGTGATTTCTTTATGTAGGGTTGAGTTTGGGGTGGGGGGAAACTGGAGAGATGGCACTGTGGAGAGGTAATAACAGAGCAGCGGAATATTGGAGTTGGAAGGGACCTTTAGAGGTCTTCTAGTCCAACCCCCTGCTCAAGTAGGAAACTTTATAGCCGCGATGGCTAACCGTGATGGCGAACACAGGTGGCACGCGGAGCTGTATTAGTGGGCACACGAGCTCAGCTCCCGCCAGGTGATTTTTGGGCCTTCTGGGCCCATCGGAAGTTGGCAAACGGGGCATTTCCGGCCTCTAGGTGGCTTCCAGGGAGGTGGGGAAGGCCATTTTTGCCCTCCCCAGGCTCCTAGAAAGGCTCTGGAGCCTGGGAAGAGCGAAAAACGGGCCTACTGGGCCCATCATGCTATCAAGTGCCAAAAGGAGGAGGAGCTGCGTGTAGGGGTGTGTCGCACGCACATGCGTGGGGGGCATTGAATTAAGGGTGTGGGCACGTGTGCAGACGACACCCTCCCTGCATTTGGCATCTGATGGCAAAAAGGTTAGCCATCACTGTTCTAGGCTGTCCAGGTGCAAAATTTCAAGACTGGTGGCATAAGATATTCTATTGTGAGCAGAGGAGTGGAGGACTCTTCTCGTGAAATACCTCTGGACTCTCTCAATTGTATTAATGTCCGATATGCAGTGCGGATTCCAGGCAGACGAGCTGTATTCGAGAATTGGTCTGGCAAAGGTTTTGTATGCCCTGGTTAACAATTCGACGTTACCGGAGAAGAAGCTTCGCAAAATTAGGTTATCAATTCTTAATGCCTTTTTGGCAATGCTGTTACGGCGAGCTCTGGCGCTTAGATCGTTTGAGATGGGTACGCCAAGTTCCTTGACAGAGTGAGGGTCATCTATGAGGTTGTATCGCCCAGCTTGTATTTAGTGATCTAGTTACAGTGCTAAGCCATCCAGCCCTTAGTCTGCATTCTCGAAGACACAGATGTCATAATATTCTTCTGGATGGCACATCTGGAAAGCCCGGTAATCCAATTTAAGGGGCTGTCACAATTCATCAGCACATCTCCGTGTAAAGTTTATATTGGCGTTGTTGTGATATTTGCATTAAGAGAGAGAGAGAGAGAGAGAGAGAGAGAGAGAGAGAGAGAAACCTGAATGAGAGGCAGAAGAAATACTGGCAAACACCTATATCTACATCGGTTGGATTCAGTGGTGGGTTCCTCCAGATTTGGCCCAGTTCGGGTGAGCCGGTAGCGGTGACAATATGACATCACCAAACCAGTTCTCTTTGTTCGGGAGCTGGGCCGTCCCCCCCTCCCCCCCGTGTTATTCTTACCTTTTATTTGGCCCAGCCCACAATCTATTGCTGCCTCCTGAGTCTATCATCCATCTGTCTATCAACTATCTCTCTCTCTCTCTCTCTCTCTCTCTCTCTCTCTCTCTCTCTCTCTCTCTATCCGTCTATCTGTCTGCCTGTCTGTTTGTCTGTCTGTCTATCTATCTATCTATCTATCTATCTATCTATCTATCTATCTATCTATCTATCTATCTATCTATCTATCTATCTATCATCCATCTGTCCATCATCTATCTATCTGTCTGTCTTACATCTATCATCTGTCTGTCTGTCTGTCTGTCTGTCTATCTATCTATCTTCCATCTGTCTATCATCCGTCTGTCCATCATCTATCTATCTATCTATCTATCTGTCTGTCTTCCATGTATCATCTATCTATCTTCCATCTGTCTATCATCCATCTGTCCATCATCTATCTATCTATCTGTCTGTCTGCCTGTCCGTCTGTGTGTCTTCCATGTATCATCTATCTGTCTGTCTGTCTGTCTTCCATGTATCATCTATCTATCTATCTTCCATCTGTCTATCATCCATCTGTCCATCATCTATCTATCTGTCTGTCTGTCTTCCATGTATCATCTATCTGTCTGTCTGTCTGTCTGTCTTCCATGTATCATCTATCTATCTATCTTCCATCTGTCTATCATCCATCTGTCCATCATCTATCTATCTATCTGTCTGTCTGCCTGTCCGTCTGTGTGTCTTCCATGTATCATCTATCTGTCTGTCTGTCTGTCTTCCATGTATCATCTATCTATCTATCTTCCATCTGTCTATCATCCATCTGTCCATCATCTATCTATCTATCTATCTATCTATCTATCTATCTATCTATCTATCTATCTGTCTGTCTGTCTGTCCGTCTGTGTGTCTTCCATGTATCATCTGTCTGTCTGTCTGTCTGTCTGTCTGTCTGTCTGTCTCTCTCCCTCCCTCCCTCCCTCCCTCCCTCCCTCCCTCCCTCCCTCCCTATGACTGTAAAGCACTGTGAACCGGTATATAAGTCTTAAGTGCTAGTGCTATTTCTGCAAAGTTCAAATCTGCCACCCGTCTCCTGTTGATATTTCCATCCATCAACCCATTTTTCGGTCATTTTGAGACAGACGGTGCAAATATCTAGCAGCGACAACTGGAGGAATGGACAGGAGGGAGAAAAATGAACTCAGAAAGGGGCAGGGAGGATAAAAAAAAAAAATTAGCAAAGACGCCGAGGAACAAGAGGAAACAAAGGCCGTGATTCGTGTTTTGCATCACCTTCGGTCTTGAACCTTTTAAGGTGTCAGCCAGCCGGTATGACAGCCAGCCTTTAAAGTTTTATAATAATAAAAGAAAAAAAAAGAAAGAAAGAAAAGAAAAGGGGAGAAAACTGATTTAAAGAGAATTAAATCTTCGTTTGCTGGCAGAAATACTCCGAGCCTAGAAACCATGGAGACTGGAGTGTGGAAATCCATATATAGACGTAAATGCCTGTTTTTATAAAGATTTTGAAAAAGGGGTACGAGAGACAGGACTGAAATGCACTTAGTGAATGCACCAATGCCCTTGAGGGCTTACAGCAATATAACATGTATAATGTATATTGTGAATTTAACGGGGGTTGCAGGTAGAAAAAGGTATTTGATTACAATTAGATATCGTTATCCGTGATTGATACTTCTGGTTATCAGATTCCTATTTGTAGATACGGAGCTATGAGAAGCTCTTTTGTTCCTTTTTTCCGGTTGCTGTTTGTGTGTGTGTGTGTGTGTGTGTGTGTGTGTGTGTGTGTGTGTTTGATTCTACTGAATTAATACAGGTGGTCCTCGACTTACGGCCACAATTGAGCCCCACATTTTTTTGGTTGCTAAGTGAGACATTTGTTAAGTGACAGTTGCTCCATTTTTACGAGCTTTTTTTGCCACCGTCGTTCAGCGAATCCCTGCAGGCGCTAAGTGAGTCACATGGTTGTTAAGCGAATCTGGCTTCCCCATAGACTTTGCTTGTCAGAAGGTCGCAAAAGGAGATCATATGACCCCGGGGCACTGCAACCGTCGTAAGTAGGAGTCAGCTGCCAAGTGTCTGAATTTTGATCGCGTGATTATGCCATGGTTGTAAGTGTGAAAAACGGCCACAAGTCACTTTTTCAGTGCTGTTATAATTTTGAAGGGTCACTAAATTAGTATTTAGTATTTATTCGATTTATAGGCCGCCCTTCTCCAACAGGACTCAGGGCGGTGAGCAGCCAAAGTAAAACATAATATACAAAATTTAAAAAAAATTATTAAATAGATAAATGAATGGTTGTAAGTCAAGGACTGCCTATAATAACATTTTTTAAAAAGTATTTCAATCCATGAACACCTACTTGGAAACAACAGATCAATGCCCCAAATCTGTCTGGCGATTCTACTTTGTTTCCTCTTGAATAAGTAGGAATTTAAAAGCTTGCTGGATATCAAGGAACTATGGTTAAGGTAGTCCCTGCATTCATGCAATAGAGCCGTGATGGCGAACATCCAGTATGGCACATGTGCCACAGGTGTATCAGTGGGCGCGCGACCTCAGCTCCGCCAGCTGATTTTCGGGCCTTCGGGGTCCATTGGAAGTTGGCAAACAGGCCATTTTTGGCCTCTAGAGGGCCTAGAAAGGCTCTGGAGCCTGGGAAGAGCGAAAAATGGGCCTACCAGTCCCACCGGGCCATCACGGGCCAAAAATGGGGGGAGCTGCATTGGGGAGGGGGTGTCGCATGCGCATGCGTGGGGGGCATTGAATTATGGGTGTGGGCATGCGTGTGGACGACACCCCCGTGCTCCCCCCCCGCTTTTGGCACGTGACGGCA
Organism: Coluber constrictor foxii; assembly: GCA_038048745.1. Classification (NCBI taxonomy): domain Eukaryota; kingdom Metazoa; phylum Chordata; class Lepidosauria; order Squamata; family Colubridae; genus Coluber; species Coluber constrictor. Next base: position 28,589 of record JAWJVD010000215.1, read on the forward strand.
AAAAGGTTAGCCGTCCCTGCAATAGAGCTACAGGTGATCCTTGATTTATGACCACAAGAGGGAGCCGCGTTTCTGTTGCTAAGCAAGGCGGTTGTTAAGTCAGTTCCGCCTGGTTTTACGGCGATTTTCACCATGGCTATTAAAGGAGTCGCTGCGCTGTTAAGCAAATCACATGGTCATTAAGCGAAGCCGGCTTTCTCCTTTGAGTTTATTGGTCGGAAGCCGGCTGGGAAGGTCTCAGATGGGGATCAGTTGACCTTGGGATGCTGCAACAGACATAAAGACATGCCAGTTGCCAAGCGGCCGAATTTGGTCACGTGACACGTTGCAATGGTTGTATATGTGAGGACTGGTCATAAGTTGCTTTTTTGAGTGCTGTTGTAACTCCTAAAGGAATGATTTCTAAAGGAATGATTGTACGTTGAGGATCACCTGCCCCGTTTTATGGAATAATTCTTTTTTGTGGTTGGCCAAAGCCATTGAAGTAGGTTTGAGAAAATATTCTACTCCCTATTAGAAGATATTTTAGGGGGGAAGGCGGAAAATAGCCAATAATTTAATGGCGTAGTAGCATAGTGGTGGTCACCATCGCTGAGCCTAAATTGGGCCTTGCCTGCTACATCCGCTAATCAAGCTGGATTCCTTCTTTAATTCTCTGCTGGCTGGGGAATTCTGGGAGTTGAAGTCCACCCATCTTAAAACATGCTGGCTGGGGAATTCTGGGAGTTGAAGTCCACCCATCTCAAAGCATCCTTGGCTGGGGAATTCTGGGAGTTGAAGTCCACTCATCTTAAAGCATGTTTGGTTGAGGAATTCTGGGAGTTGAAGTCCGTCCATCTTAGAGCAGCCAAGGTTGAGAAATTCCACTCTCCAATGCTTAGGTGTGACGTTCTCACTGTAAGCTGTCTTGAGTCTAGGGCTGGGGGCCATCTACCAAATTGGCATACACACAGATAAATAAATTAATCCTGGATAATAACACTTTTTTCGACCAATTCTGCCTTTCCCGGATCAATAATGCAGGGGCATCAAAAGCAGCCAGCAAAAAAGTTGCTTACCAATTGTGTTTATGCAGACATAAATATCATTATCGACATGGCCAGGGAACTGAGGCTCAGATAACCGAAGCAAGAGGCGGTTTCAAGTTACGCTCGGCGGAGAGCCGAGGGAATCCATACCGAGTCCCAGGAGTCGGTTCTACCTGGATTCTTTTATCGACTGACAGCTGCAAATGAATGCCAGGGATTATTGTTTTGTTTGTGCGGATATAAATATTTGGAACGAACAAGATCTTTTTCGGGAAGGCCCAAGGGACAGGAAGACGGAGCAAAAGAGAGAAAGAAAGAAAGAAAGAAAGAAAGGGAGAGAGAGAGAAGGAAGGAAGGAAGGAAGGAAGGAAGGAAGGAAGGAAGGAAGGAAGGAAAGAAAGAAAGAAAGAAAGAAAGAAAGAAAGAAAGAAAGAAAGAAAGAAAGAAAGATGCATCCTTGATCCACCTGTCTCTAAATATCCCATTCCGAAAATAAGTACATCTCTTCCTTTCCAACATGGTGGACAATTCTTTCTTTTCCACCCCTGCCTAGAAGAATTTGCAGAAATGCACCACACCGAAAAAGTTCAATCCATCAAAGAATAGAGCCTGGAAGGGAGCTTGGAGGTCTTCTAGTCCAACCCTCTGCTCAGGTTGTAAGTCAAGAACGACCTGTAATTTTTTTTTTTAGCAAGGTTTAATCCTCCTTATCGCCTTCTAACATTTTTAATTTTTGTATAGCGTTTTAATTTTTTAAATATTTTATTGTACACTGCCAAGAGACCGTCTTTCTCCAAGGCTCACTAGGGTTAAAAAAAACCCGGTCATACAAGTCACTTTTTTCAATGAGGTTGTAACTTTGAAAGGTCACTAAATGAAGTGTTCTCAAGTTGAGGATCACAAGTATAATAAAATAAGGTAAAATCAAATCGAATTAAATTAAAAAATAAACCAATAAAAGTATTAAAAGACCCTTCTGAGTTCTGATCCCAGATCTTTTAAATGCTCCACTGTCTAGTACTTCTAACTGGCTTGAATTTCCATACCCATCCAGATTTCTTTTTTTTTCTTTCTTTCTTTCTTTCTTTCTTTCTTTCTTTCTTTCTTTCTTTCTTTCTTTCTTTCTTTCTTTCTTTCTTTCTTTCTCTTTCTGTCTCTCTTTCTTCTTTCTTTCCTCTTTCTGTCTCTCTCTCTCTTTCTCTTTTTTCTTTCTGTCTGTCTCTTTCTTTCTCTCTCTCTCTTTCTTCTTTCTGTCTCTCTCCCTTTTTTCTTTCTGTCTCTCTCTTTCTCTTTCTTTCCTTCTTTGTCTTTCTTTCTTTCTTTCTCTTTCTTCTTTCTTTCTTTTTCTTTCTTTCTTTCTTTCTGTCTCTCTCTCTTTCTTTCTTCTTTCTGTCTCTCTCTCTTTTTTCTTTCTGTCTCTCTCTTTCTCTTTCTTTCCTTCTTTGTCTTTCTTTCTTTCTTTTTCTTTCTTCTTTCTTTCTTTTTCTTTCTGTCTCTCTCTCTCTTTCTTTCTTCTTTCTGTCTCTCTCTTTTTTCTTTCTGTTTCTTTCTCTTTCTCTCTCTCTCTCTCTCTCTCTCTCTCTCTCTCTCTCTCTCTCTCTCTTTCTTTCTCTTCTTTTTTGTTGTTTGGTTATTTTGGTAATTGCTTCTTGAACATCTCTGAGAGGCAGGAACAGATGAAGGCGAGACCTTTGGCCTGCTCTCATCTCCTTCTTCGTAAAAGAAAGACGATCAAAAGCAGAATTCTATACCAGAAAAAAAATTAATGGAAATTTTTCACCTATCCTTTTGTCGCTCCGGCGCGACAGCTTTTTTTTTTCCTCCTTCAGCAGCACCCTCCTGCACTCATCCTGGTGTCATTAGAAAGGAATTTCCTTCTTATTAAAGGCACCCATCTCAGCAGGTGGATGAAATGATTGAAAAGATGCTTCTCTAAGTCAATGGCTTGTTTTAACAAGATCTTGCCATTTGGAATTATTTTGTCTGGATAGATTGGTGCTGTGTTGTAGAAGTAGGTAAGAAAAAAGGATGGGTTTTTTTTTTTTTTTGCTGCTTGCACTTTGATTTGACCAGAGGGAGCAAATGGAGTTGGGTTAAAAAAACCTTTAAAAAGCACTGCTTTGATTTTGCATTGTGGAAAAATATCACTTGATTAATTTTATATACATTTTTCTGAACGTTTTTGCAAAACAAATAGAAATTAAGACAAGGTAATGCAGAGCAGAAGGAAGGAAGGAAGAAAGAAAGAAAAAAAGAAAGAAAGAAAAAGGAAGGAAAGGAAGGAAGGAAGAAAGAGAGAAAGAGAGAAAGAAAGAAAAAGAAAGGAAGGAAGGAAGGAAAGGAAGGAAGGAAGGAAGAAAGAAAAAGGAAGGAAAGAAAGAAAGAAAAAGAGAAAGAAAGAGAAAGAAAAAAGAAAAAGAAAGAAAGAAAGAGGAAGGGAAGGAAGGAAGAAGGAAGGAAGGAAGGAAGGAAGGGAAGCAGACATGCAGAAAGAAAGAGTCCGAATATTTTATCCAAGTTTACTCTAAGACAAAAATGCAAAAAAAACCAAAAGTTAGAAAGCTAAGAGAAAGAAAAAAGAAAGTCAAATATAAAAAAACATTCTCTTTGCCACGGCAACGCTGCTCCCAAATGGTGGTCATAAGCCGAGGACTACAAGTAGTAACGCACACATTACAAAGCCGAAGAGGCAGGAAAAGAGCCAGATCTTGGTCATCCCAACGGTGCTTTTTAAAAGATGCAGCTTTCTGGTTTTTCTTGGAAGATGTTTTGCTTCTCATCCGAGAAGCTTCTTCATCTATGGCTGGATGGTGGGCAATGGAAGGATGGTGGGGAATGGTAGGTAAAAAAAAAAAAGGAAAAAAAAAGTCCTAGCTAAACTTTA
>JAWJVD010000215.1:37500-101736 GCA_038048745.1 Coluber constrictor foxii
AGAAAGAAAGAAAGAAAGAAAGAAAGAAAGAAAGAAAGAAAGAAAGAACATTCAGCTGCCTGCAATTACTGTAAGTTTGAATCTCCCCAGGCTCAAGGTTGACTCAGCCTTCCATCCTTTGTAAGGTGGGTAAATTGAGGACCCAGTTTGTTGGGGGCAATAAGATGACTTTGTATAAATATACAAAAGTATAAAGGCTGTTGCGTAACGCATTGTAAGCCGCCCTGAGTCTCCGGAGAAGGGCAGCATATAAATCAAATTAAAAAAAAAAAACTCCATTCCCTCCTCAATCCAAGGGAAGGATACTGCAAAATCCCCATTTCCTCCCAATCAGCTGGGACATGGGAGGCAGAGAATAGATGGGGGTGGGGCCAGTCAGAATTTTTACTACCGGTTCTCCAGAACGACTCAAAATTTCCACTACCGGTTCTCCAAAACTGGTCAGAACCTGCTGAAACCCACCTCTGCTTTAAGACCTGTGGACTTCAACTCCCAGAATCCCCCCAGCCAGCATGGTGGGACACTCCTGGCATAAGCTATGAGGAACAGGGTCTTCGTAAGACTCTGAGCCGGAGTTTTGAGTGCCAAACCCCAAGGTTTCCAAAGAAACTTCCCTTGAATCATTATTATTTCAATTGTAGGGTTTGGAAATAGGGCTAATCTTCCACTTATGATCACAATTCTTGGCGTTCTCCAATCTTTCACTACCAAACTAGATAACATCACCAGTGTTACAAAGGAGTGGAGTTTATGGAGAGGAGGAGGAGGAGGAGGACTCTGTGGTCCTTGATGCTCTTTGAGCTTGGTAACTTTTTTTTTTGCAAACATTTTATGACCCAACTAGGGAACATCATCAGTGCTAGGATATCCTAACACGAATGACGGTACATAATTTGGTAATGAAACATCTGCAACCAACAAACTCACAAAGCACCAAGGAACCGACACAGCATAAGTTCCACTTTGGTTCTTGGATGACAAAAGGAAACTTCAAAAAAAAAATGTGGCTTTCTTAAAACTAATTCCTGGAGCAGAATATGATAGCTATGTTCCGATTTTCTTACCTCCCTTCAAAAAAAAAGCTTCTGCATTTACTGGCATTGGTTATTATAAGTTATTTTTCCTCCTGCTTCCTATCTCCCCTTTTCCCAAGACATCCTAATTTAAAAGTGGGCACTCCTTAATTCAACTGCCCGAAGCCAATACAATTAATGAAACCATCCCAAATCTACGTGTGTGTGTTTTTTTTCCTTTTAAAAAAAAAACCCACAATTTTTAATGAAGACCCAGTAGGCTTTTTCAGGCTTGGCACAATGAATGTCAAAGCTTTTCAGTGCGGCTTGAAGGTTTGGGAATGTATTTCTTAAGTGTGTATAAAGGAATTTTCAAAGAGCTGAGGGAATTGCAAAAGTCTTATTTTTTTCTCCTCCTCTCCTCCTCCTCCTCTTTCTCCTTCTCCTTCTCCTCTTCTTCTTCGCCTCCTCCTTTTCTCCACTTCTTCCTCCTCTTTCTCCTCCTCCTCCTCCTCTTTCTCCTTCTCCTCCTCCTCTTTCTCCTTCTCCTCCTCTCCTCTCCTCCTCCTCCTCCTCCTCCTCCTCCTTTTCTCCTCCTCTTCCTCCTCCTCCTTCTCCTTCTCCTCCTCCTCCTCTCCTCCTTCTCCTCCTCTCCTCCTCCTCCTCCTCTTCTCCTCCTCCTCCTCTTTCTCCTTCTTCTCCTCCTCCTCGTTCTCTTTCTTCTTCTCCTCCTCCTCTTCCTCCTTCTCCTCCTCTCCTCCTCCTCTTCTCCTCCTCCTCCTCCTCTTTCTCTTTCTCCTTCTCCTCCTCTTCTTCCTCCTCTTCTTCCTTTTCTCCTCCTCTTCCTCCTCCTCCTCCTCCTCCTCCTCCTCCTCCTTCTCCTCCTCCTCCTCCTCCTCCCATCTAACACTGATGATGTTATTTAGCTGGTAATGAAATGTCTGTAAAAAAGCAGAGAGCACCAGGGACCTTACAGTCTTCCTCCTCCTCCTTCTCCCTCTGCCCCTTTCCCTCCCCCTCTCCCTCCTCCCCCTCCTCCTTTTTCTACTGGGTGATGGAGGGCTGACATTTGTACATATTTTCTGATATCCCCCCCCCCCACATCTCCTTCACCTGGGTGGCATTTGCCAGTTAATTAAACCCTACACTGTTCATTTCTCAAAGGGTTACACTTTCCTGTATGCATCGTGCAGAAGAATTTCCTTGGGCTCAGAGCCAATTTGACGCTGTGGTCATTTACGACGGCAACCAAGGTCCCAAAATTTCGGTGGCTAAGCACGACGGTTGTTAAGTGAGTTTTGTCCCATTCTACAACACCTTCTTGCCACCCTTATTAAGCAAATCACTCCAGGTGCTAAATGAGCAACGCGGCCGTTCAATGAATCTGGCTTCTCTTCTTGTCAGGAGATCCCAAAAGGGCATCACGCAACCTCGGGGACAGTGCAACCGTCATAAATCTGAGCCAGTTGCCAAGCGTCTGGATTTCAACCATGTGACCACGGGAGAATGCTAAAACGGTCGTTAAGTGTGAAAAATGGTCACCGGTCCCTTTTTTCAGTGCCGTTCTAACTTCGAATGAATGGCTGTAAACCAGGGAAGCTTCAAAAATCTTAGCAAGGGATTCTCTGCCTGGTTGGTGGGTGGGCGTGGCCATGGTGGGCGTGGCCTAGTCAGCCTCCTGCACCACGGGGGGAGGGGGGGCGTTTTTTGCCCTCCCCGGGCTCCGGAGGCTTTCCTCGAGCCTCCAGGAGGGCGAAAAGGGCCTCCCCAGGCACCAAAGGCCTTTTGGAGGCATTCCTGAACTTCCAGTAGGTCTGTTTTTCACCCTCCCCGAGCCTCTGTATGCGCTCTGCAGTTCCCTGCATCCAAAATGGGCGGTGTGGGACTCCTGGGAGGTGTGGGGCAGGATAGGCGGGGCCAGCCAGGAGTGAGATTTGGGGGGTTTCCAAACTGAGCCTGGTGGCTCAGCAGACTAATGCATTGTGATTAACACCAGCTGTCTGCAATTACAGTAAGTTCGAATCTCACCAGGCTCCAGGTTGACTCAGCCTTCCATCCTTTCTAAGGTAGGAAAATTGAGGACCCAGTTTGTGGGGGCAATAAGCTGACTTTGTATAAATATACAAAAGTATGAAGGCTGTTGCTTAACGCATTGTAAGCCGCCCTGAGTCTCTGGAGAAGGGCGGCATATAAATCAAATTTAAAAAAAAAATTAGTTAGAGGTTCTCCGGAACTGTAAGTCAAGGCTGGACTACCTACCTACCCAGTTGTGACCTCCAAGGCCATCTCTACTTGGGATGTGTTTTTAGGAAAGTCACCATTTTTCTGGATAGATTGCATCTTTCTTGAAGGACTTGTATTTGCCACATTGGAGAGTTTCTCCGGCGCTGGGAGAGTTTCTCTGGCGCAATTGGAAAAGGCTTCCTTCTAGAAATTTTCACAAAACCTGCAGTTTGCCAGGAAGGAACTGCTGTGAATCAATTCTCTGAACTAAATAACAATAATGGATGGTGGATATGGCAGCAAGTATCTGGGGGCGGCAGAAGAGAAGAGAAAGAAAGAGAAAGAGAAAGAGAAAGACAATAAAATACAATAGAACCAGAACGACTGTGGCAAAATGAGAGCAAAAATAATGCTCATAGTAGTAGGTGCATTAGGTGCACACAACTAGAGCACACCGAGTACTGTCGGCATTGACAAAACCCCATCTGTCAATTGCAAAAGGCAGCTTTGCAATTGACGGATGGGTTAACCGAAGAACAGTTACAGGAATTGGGTTATGGCTAGTCTAATGAAAAGAAGGACCAGGGAGACAGGATAGCAGTCTCCGATATTTGAGGGCTGCCACAGAGAGGTCAAACTATTTCCAAAGCTCCTGAAGACCAGACAAGAAACAATGGATGGAAACTAGCCAAGAAGAGAACCAACCTAGAACTAAACTCACCGTTTCCTGACCATGAGAACAATGGGTGGGATACAGCCGGTTCGGATGAGTTCTGGTGAACCGAATACTAATTTTACATATGGTTCGCTGAAGTGGTAGTTGCCACGGACTGGTTGGCCCACCTGCCCCTCCCTTCCCAGGAGTTTCCACGCAGCCTGCTTTGAATGCCAGGTGAGTGCAGGGCCTGTGCAGAGGCTCTGGGAGAGCAAAAAACGAGCCTGCGAGAAGTTCTGGAAGTCCAGAAATGGGCCCGTTTCTTGCGTCCGGAGGGCCTCCGCAGCCCAGGGGAGGGCCGTTTTCGACCTCCCAGAGGCTCAAGGAAAGCCTCTGGAGCTTGGGGAGGGCAAAAACGCCCCTCCCACCACTATGGTGCAGGAAGCCAAGTAGGCCACGCCCACCATGGCCACGCCCACCCAGCAACCAGTTGCTAAAATTTTTGAATCCCACCCCTGGAAGGGGGCCCACTTTGTTCCAGAGGAAGGATTCTACTCCAGAGAAGGTAGATCATTTTAATTTATTCCATGTCCTATAATATTTCGAGTCTTCTTTATCTTTAATTTTTAAAGTTAATCTGATTAACTTTAAGCAAATGCTAATTATTAGTTGAGAAGAATTTAGAAATTTGATTGCTTGATCAATTGCAAAACAAATGGACAAACAAACAATTCAATTTAAAAAAAAATTTTTTTTTAATTTGATTTATATGCCGCCCTTCTCCGGAGACTCAGGGTGGCTTACAATGCGTTAAGCAATAGCCTTCATACTTTTGTATATTATTATACAAAGTCAGCTTATTGCCTCCACAAACTGGGTCCTCAATTTGCCTACCTTAGAAAGGATGGAAGGCTGAGTCAACCTTGAGCCTGGCTAGGATTGAACTCAGAGAAATTACAGGCAGCTGGTGTTAATTGCTGCCTTTAGTAGGAGGCATTAGCCCTCTACGCTACACAGGCTCCTTGAATCATCTAATTTTTGGGGTACACCCACCTCAAATCACGAAGCCATCCGACGGCTGGTTTTGGTTCATTTTTGTCAAATCCCAGAAAGCTAATCGAGGTTGCAACTATCCAGCATGTTTTTTGTGAATGCGGCCACCAGATGCGTAAGTGACTTGAATATATTGTGTGAATGCAGTATGAGGCCCTTTACCTAAATGTTTGCAGGTATTTTTGGACTAAAATCTTAAAAGCTGAACAGCGGGCAACATACAGGTCTTATGCTTTTCAGGAGAGTCATTAACCAGCAGGTGCCATTTGGACTGCTGTTCTTAATAAGTGTAATTTATATATGGCTGGATATCCTTTTTAAGATGGTTTCTTTGTTCTTTGCAGTATAGGCGTACTAAATGAGGGTTAGCTTTTTCCCATGAAGAAAAGGACTCAGTTGCCATTTGAGAGGCCTTGATAGAGTTGACTTTGAATTTAAGAAAGACCTACCCGATGGGGATGGATCAGCAAAAGGGTGTGGTGTCAGCAGTGGGATACTCTAAATGGCCTCACTTCCAAAACCTGGGCTCGTTCTAAGATCTGGAATTGATGCAAAGTCATGTTGTAAATTGCTCCAGGCATTTCAACTGTGTTTGGTGAGTAAAAGTGAAAGAAAGAAAGAAAGAAAGAAAGAAGAAGGAGGAAGGAAGGAAGGAAGGAAGGAAGGAAGGAAGGAAGGAAGAAGGAAGAAGAAAGAAAGAAAGAAAGAAAGAAAGAAAGAAAGAGAAAGAAAGAAAGAAAGAAAGAAAAGAAAGAAAGAAAGAAAGAAAGAAGAAAGAGGAAGGAAGGAAGGAAGGAAGGAAGGAAGGAAGGAAGGAAGGAAAGAAAGAAAGAAAGAAAGAAAGAAAGAAAGAAAGAAAGAAAGAAAGAAAGAAAAGAGAAGGAAGGAAGGAAGGAAGGAAGGAAGGAAGGAAGGAAGGAAGGAAGGAAGGAAGGAGCACATGGCCTCTCCGGGCCTCCATTTTCGCTGGTAGAGGCTGCAATGGCCAAAAATGGAATCCGGGTGGGCCTTGTGCCCCCCTGAACTCTGCTTTCGATGGCAGAGGCACCGCGGCTGATCCTTTCTGCTTCCAGGGTGGCCCTGCGGGCCAATTCTAAGCAACCTGTGGGCCAGATCTGGCCCCCAGGCCTTGAGTTGGACACCCCTGTCTTAGACCTAGATTGAGAACCCGGTTTCAAATAGAGTGAGCTGTTGGACCCATTCCTACAACCTTTGTCTCCAAACTAGGTTTGTTCATCCATTCCCTAAAACTCTCATTGGGATTGAAATTGTCAGTTTACTAAAGATGATGAAATTGTGAAAATGTCAGTCAGCAGCCTCTTCCTCCTGTCCACAAACCCCACTCCCTTCCAGTGCTGATTATGTTACCTAGATGGGTAATGAGACATCTGTAAGAAGCCAATCAGGTCCAGAGAGCACCAGTGCCCAGTGGTGGGTTGCTACTGGTTCGCTCCAGATCGGGCAAATCGGTAGCGGCGGCAGCAGGAAGCTCCGCCTATCCACCCGGACGTCTCTGCAAATGCGTATACAAGTGTTGTGCGCACGTGTGAGCATGCCCACGAACAAACCGGTAGTGGCCGAAATTGAATCCCACTACTGCCCAGAACTCCACAGTCATTGTCCTCCTCCTCCTCCTCCTCCTCCTCCTCCATCACCATCACCATCACCATCAAACTCCTTTCTAGCACTGATGATGGTACCTTAATGGGTCATGAGATGTCTGCAAGAAATCAACACAGCCGAGAGACCACCGAATGCCCCATATTTCTATTTATCTCAAAGGGACACCAAACTTTCCAGGCTTTTGAAGACAGAGGAATGACCACACATTATTTCTCTCCTCCCCCCCCCCACTTTTATTATCTATTAGAAAGATCAGAAGAGACCAGCAGGAAAGTCTCCAGAAAAGAGCTTGCAAAAATATTAAAAACGGAGAGATTCTCTTCTATATTTTGAGTCTCAGCTTTGATTTAGGTTTGAAGGCTTTTCATTAGCCTTTGGAAGGCAGCTCAGGGATGATTAATTTCAGCAAATTCTTCCCTCTCTTCTTCTTCTTCTTCTTCTTCTTCTTACATTAATGTGAATTTGAAAAGATCCCGGATCTGGGCTGTCTTCATTTTGTTTTCTAAGCTAATAACCCAAAGCAGGGATCATCCCTTTTGCAGCTGACAAAAATCTGTCCTTAAACTAAGAGGTTTTGGGTTGGGTTTTTTTTTTTTTTTGGCATGCTGATCTGCCTGCTGTTTTTTTTGGAGAAAATTCCATTTCCAAGGAGCAAAATAATATTAAGTGCTTTTAAAGCATAGCCCATTGGCTGCCTCGGCCAGCTGTTTTGCATCAATTCAGGCTTCAGATCTGGATGACACTCTTCAGCTCCCGTATCCAGGAGGTTGAGTCACTGTTGCTTGCCCAGGGCTGTGGAACATGGATTATGATAGGTTTTGACTCTGGTCCTCCGCAATTAGAAGATGGTAGACCTGATCAAGGCTGGATCTGGTTATGAGGGATAGCATCAAGATCATACTAAGAGCTTAGTAAGGCCACACCTAGAGTGCTGTATCCAGTTTTGGTCACCCCACTATAAAAAAGATGTGGAGACTCTAGAAAAAGTGCAGAGAAGAGCAACCAAGAGGATTGGGGGACTGGAGGCTAAAACATACGATGAACGGTTGCAGGAACTGGGCCTGGCTAGTCTAGTGAAGAGAAGGATCAGGGGAGACAGGAGAGCAGTGTCCCAATATTTAAGGGGCTGTTACAAAGGAGAGGCAGTCAATTTATTCTCCAAAGCACCAGAAGGGCAGGACAAGAAGCAACGGGTGGAAACTAATCAAGGAGAGAAACAACTTAGAACTAAGGAGAAATTTCCTACACAGTTAGAACAATGAATCAGTGGAATTGCTTGCCTCCAGAAGTTTTTTTTTTTGAAAAGTTTTTCAGTTTTATTTCTTATACACATAATATGAAATGTACATTTTCTTATACATAATTAATCCTACATATACATGTTGTTTTCCTTAAAGAAAGCATTAAAGTAAGGCATTTTAATTACATTCGGAGTTGCTCTTCTACCCATTCTTCCCTCATTTTGCAACAAATCTTCTTCTCCTCTTTCCCTTCCCTCCCTCTTCTCCTCTCCTACTTTCTCCTTCCTCCTCTCCTTCCTCATCCTACTTCCCCTTCCTTTCCCCCACTCCTCTCTTCTTTTCCCCCCTTCTCACCTTCTCTCCTACTCCTGTCCCCTACCCTTCCTTCCTCTCCGTTTTCCTTCCTTCCTTCCTTCCTTCCTTCCTTCCTTCCTTCCTTCCTTCCTTCCTTCCTTCCTTCCTTCCTTCCTTCCTTCCTTCCTGTGGTGCCCCAGTGGTGAGAATGCAGTACTGCAGGCTAACTCACTGCTCCTTCTAGGAGTTTGATTCTAAGTGGCTCAGTATTGACTCAGTCTTCCCTCCTTCCCAGGTCCATGAAATGAGGACCCAGATTCTTGGGGTGCAATATACTGACCGCTTAGAGAGGGGTAAAGCACTTTGTAAAGCACTGTAAAGCGGTATAGAAGTCTAAGTGCTATTCCCCTTCTTCCTTCCTTCCTTCCTTCCTTCCTTCCTTCCTTCCTTCCTTCCTTCCTTCCTTCCTTCCTTCCTTTGTGGTGCCCCAGTGGTGAGAATGCAGTACTGCAGGCTAACTCACTGCTCCTTCTAGGAGTTTGATTCTAAGTGGCTCAGTATTTACTCAGTCTTCCCTCCTTCCCAGGTCCACGAAATGAGGACCCAGATTCTTGGGGTGCAATATACTGACCGCTTAGAGAGGGTAAAGCACTGTGTAAAGCACTGTGAAGCGGTATAGAAGTCTAAGTGCTATTCCCCTTCCTTCCTTCCTTCCTTCCTTCCTTCCTTCCTTCCTTCCTTCCTTCCTTCCTTCCTTCCTTCCTTCCTTCCTTCCCTCCTGTGGTACCCCAGTGGTGAGAATGCAGTACTGCAGGCTAACTCACTGCTCCTTCTAGGAGTTTTGATTTCTAAGTGGCTCAGTATTGACTCAGTCTTCCCTCCTTCCCAGGTCCATGAAATGAGGACCCAGATTCTTGGGGTGCAATATACTGACCGCTTAGAGAGGGTAAAGCACTGTGCAGTGGTATAGAAGTCTAAGTGCTATTCCCCTTCCTTCCTTCCTTCCTTCCTTCCTTCCTTCCTTCCTTCCTTCCTTCCTTCCTTCCTTCCTTCCTTCCTTCTTTCTTTCTTTTCTTTCTTTCTTTCTTTCTTTCTTTCTTCTTTCTTTCTTTCTTTCTTTCTCACATTCCTGAATTGCCCATCTCCCTCAAAGAGGGACTCGCCAACGATACCTTGGCTTAAAACGTCACTGCAACGGCCATCCCTGGAACCCAGAAATGAAACCTCGCGAGTCACGGCACACAGCAGCCCCAGTGACATCGCAGTGTGAGAGCAAAAGGGAAGAAAGGAAGAAACAGATGATGAGAAGGAGAAACGGCCCGTGCATCATTGCAAGAGTTAGCATGGTTTTTTTTAAAAAAATGAAACTGAATATGCTAATCGTAAAGCAAGTATCCAAATTTATGGGAACCTGGCTGTCGGTTTCCTTGCTGAGGGGGTAGAGAAGCGAGCCGGGGTGATTTCCTAGATGGATGAGTCCAAAAGGCGATGGACTTCCACTCCTATGATATTGGATAATTTGTCAGGAAGCTGTAGGGAAGTGGCATTTTAAACAGCCAGTTCCCAAAGGGAATATATTTGTTAAACATTATAATTATCCTTCAGTGCTGATCTGTACAGCAATTCAATTCAGACGGATGCTCATTACCATTTCAGAAACGAGGCTTTCATTTAGGTAAGGCATACAATTATACATCTTGATTAGGTCACTCGTCCCCGGAGCTTTCGGGTTATTTATTATTATGAGCCATTCCCCCTATCCTCCCCCCCCCCCCGCCGCCCCCGTTTCGCAGATTGGGCCCACAGAGCAAGGAACGCAGACGCGTGTCTCGGCCTTCATCCGGCTGGTGCCTTTTTCACTCCTGGCCTTGGGAAAGAAATCATCTCAAAGAGGCTGAAATGCACCATACTTGGTGTGCGTATCTATGTACACTCTGCCTGTTAGAGTCAGTTTGGTCTAGCGGTTAAGGCACTGGGCACAAAAGTGGGAGATGGTGAGTTCTAGTTCTGCCTTAGGAATGAAAGCCGGCTGGGTGACTTTGAGCCAATCACCAGGAGACTGTGAGTACTAGTCCCCTCCTTAGGCATGAAAGCCAGCTGGGTGACTTTGGGCCAATCACTAGGAGACTGTGAGTTCTAGTACTGCTTTAGGTATGAAAGCCGCTGAATGACTTTAGGCCAATCACCAGGAGACTGAGAGTTCTAGTACTGCTTTAGGTATGAAAGCCGGCTGAATGACTTTAGGCCAATCACCAGGAGACTGAGAGTTCTAGTACTGCTTTAGGTATGAAAGCCGGCTGAATGACTTTAGGCCAATCACCAGGAGACTGTGAGTTCTAGTATTGCTTTAGGTATGAAAGCTGGCTGAATGACTGTAGGCCAATCACCAGGAGACTGAGAGTTCTAGTCCCTCCTTAGGCATGAAAGCCAGCTGGGTGACTTTGAGCCAATCACCAGGAGACTGAGAGTTCTAGTCCCTCCTTAGGCATGAAAGCCAGCTGGGTGACTTTGAGCCAATCACCAGGAGACTGAGAGTTTTAGTCCCTCCTTAGGCATGAAAGCCAGCTGGGTGATTTTGGGCCTATCACCAGGAGACTGTGAATTCTAGTACTGCTTTAGGTATAAAAGCCGGCTGAATGACTGTAGGCCAATCACCAGGAGACTGAGAGTTCTAGTCCCTCCTTAGGCATGAAAGCCAGCTGGGTGACTTTGAGCCAATCACCAGGAGACTGAGAGTTCTAGTCCCTCCTTAGGCATGAAAGCCAGCTGGGTGATTTTGGGCCAATCACCAGGAGACTGTGAATTCTAGTACTGCTTTAGGTATGAAAGCCGGCTGAATGACTTTAGGCCAATCACCAGGAGACTGAGAGTTCTAGTCCCTCCTTAGGCATGAAAGCCAGCTGGGTGACTTTGAGCCAATCACCAGGAGACTGAGAGTTCTAGTCCCTCCTTAGGCATGAAAGCCAGCTGGGTGACTTTGAGCCAATCACCAGGAGACTGAGAGTTCTAGTCCCTCCTTAGGCATGAAAGCCAGCTGGGTGATTTTGGGCCTATCACCAGGAGACTGTGAATTCTAGTACTGCTTTAGGTATGAAAGCCGGCTGAATGACTTTAGGCCAATCACCAGGAGGCTGAGAGTTCTAGTCCCTCCTTAGGCATGAAAGCTGACTGGAGGATTTTCAGCCAATCACTAGAAGAGTTCTAGTCCCGCCTTAACCATGGACTTTGCCAGTGAAGCGAATGTGATGGTTTTTAAGCAAACCCATCATCTGCAAAGAACGTTTTTCACTGGAAACCGGACGTAAATGCTATTTTCCAACAGAAACTCCATGAACTGTGATCCTATGGTTGCAAGATGCTACAATTGGCTGTCTCTATGACCCAGTGGCCTAGTGTTCAAAATGGAGCCACATGACCACTGTGGGGGGAAGGTAGCAGCTGTCGGACATTCAAATCTGAGTCTTTAAGTAGCCCTGAGGAGGTCTGTTGTAACTTCAAATGGTTGCTAAGCAACCGCTTGTAAATTGAGGACTACCTGAATGCAAACAAAGGTAGCTCTCAACTTACAACCATCCATTTAGTGACCGTTTGACAATCGCAGCATCCCCGTGGTCACGCCATTAAAATCCAGGCACATGGGATTATGACAGTTGCATGTCCTGGGGTCATGCTTTTTAACCTCCCCATCCGGCTTCCGACGAGCAAAGTCAATGGGTGGGGGGAGCCAGATTCGCTTAACGACTGCACGAGTCACTAAACAACTGCAGCAATTTTGTTTAACGACTGTGACAAAAAGGGTCGAAAAATAAGGCACGACACCAGTGGTGGGATTTATCCGGTTCTGACGAACTGGTAGCGGCGACTGCGGAAGGCTCTGCCTGCCGGCCCACCCGAATGTAATGTGCGACTACTGAGTGTGTTCGCATTTGTGAACCGGTAGGGAAGGGAAGTGAACCCCACCTCTTCTGCCTGGCTCACTTAACAGCTGCCTTTCTTAGGGACGGAAACGTTGGCCTCAATAGCGGTCGTACGTCGAGGACTTAACCTGCACGAAAACAGTTTATAAAAATGTTGAAGTTTCGATCCGGCCCACTCTTGTAAACCTTTCGTTGTAGTGCAGGCCCGGAAGCGAGACTTTATTAATAATCCAACTGACAGATGTATTGCTACCTTTCATGCGTACCAGAAAAATAACTACAGACGCCACTATAATCCTTTTCCGTTCTCCCTTTCGGTACAATTGGCCTTCAATAATCTTCCCGTGACACAACAAAACCACTCGCTGGCCCGGTAACACAAAATAACTCTTTGGGATTATTTCTGCAGTAATGCAAAAAGAAAACAAAGCGCAAAATGAACATGGCACGTAGCATCGCCTTGTCGCAATTTGCAAATATGTGTTTTCTCGATGTTTTTCCCTTTTTATGATTAAAAATAGGGAATAGAATGAGTCTTCGGGTTCAAGGACACCACAGTTTAAGGACGATACATAGCTAGGAAGGGAGCCTGTTGTAGCATCATTTGACTTAAACACACATTGATTGACATGAAATACACAAAGGTTCACGGCAGGGGTGAAATCCAACAGGTTCTAACACGGGTGAAATGCTCCCGGTTCGGACCGGTTCGCCTCATCCAGTAGCGATGGTGGCAGGTTCAAAGAACCGGTAGCAAAAATCTCTGCCCCCACCCCCCACTATGCCCAGTTGAGCTGCAGAATCATCTGAGGCTTTTTTAAAGGCATTTTTTCTACAAACTCTTCCGACGAAAAAATGCTTTTAAAAGTAAAAAAAAAAAAGCCTCTGATGATCGCGCAGCTAATAACACCACTTTTTTGGGGGGAGTTTCAAGATAATCCTATTCCACTGCTGGAAATGGCCTGGGAATAGCCCAGATCTTAACCCAACTGAAAATCTATGGAGCTGAGTAAAGAAACTGGTTAGTCAGAAGCGACCCAGCAATAAAACCCAGTTAATAGAAGCCATCATTCAATCTTGGTTTCACATTCGAACAGCTGCAGAACTCAAAGACTTGGTTCACTCCATGAGAAGACGTTGTAAGGCCATCATTCATGCTAAAGGTTACCTAACTATTAACTGACATGGGGATCATTTTTGTATATCTCCTTTTTTCTACGTGTTTCACTTTTCTTCTTTATAACTGCTATTCTAATAGCAAATCCTTCATAAAAGCATTACATTCTTCATTCAATCTAGCCCATTCTTGATGGGCTAGATAGCCTGTTATTAACACCCAGCTGTCTGCAATTATGTGAGTTCCAGGCTCCAGGTTGACTCAGCCTTCCATCCTTTCTAAGGTAGGTCAATTGAGGACCCAGTTTGTGGGGGCAATAAGCTGACTTTGTATAAATATACAAAAGTATGAAGGCTATTGCTTAGCGCATTGTAAGCGCATTGAGTCTCCGGAGAAGGGCAGCATATAAATCTAATTTAAAAAAAAATAATCTTTCCGTTGATATATAATTTTATGGTACTACTCCCCCCCCCCCAAAAAAAAGTGGTGTTATTAGCTAGTTTTAGAAAATACACTTTTCCCAAAAGGTTTCCACAATTTGGGCCACTGCTGTACATCTGATTTTGGACAGTCTTCGAGAACAAAGTTGATTCTTAAACCGGTGACTCCCTATATATATGTAAAGGAAATCTGAATTTACTCCCTTCGCCATTTGCTAATCTTTTTTTTTTTTAAATACTTTCAGAACCCAACTGAGCATGGAAGTTTATCTCTGAATACGGTGAGGAAGCTATGTTTACTTGGTGTTCCTAATTACTCTCATTAAGCTTAGGTGACACTATTAATATTGCTAATTAAAGAGCTGTAAAATCTACAGTCAATGTTGAAGCGCGTCACTATTTATTTATTTATTTAGCGTATGGCATATGGCACGTGGGCTTGCGATATATGCTAACGTTTCGCCTTGATTAAAAAAAAACCCACAATAAAATATGAATGCTAAAAAGAGCGATATTCAGATACCAACATGTCGGTCATCTAACTTATTGAAGTGCGGCATTGTATATATGGGGGGGAAAAAATCAGATACTGGACTAGTATTTCTGTCCTCGTTTTACAGTCAATACATCAATAATTGCTGGGGATAACAGAATAACAGAGTTAGAAGGGACCTTGGAGGTCTGCTAGTCCAATTCCCGGTTTAGGCAAGGAAGCCCTCTGCCATTTCAAACAAATAGTTGCCCAATCTCTTCTTAAAAACATCCAGTATTGGAGAATTTATAATCGTTCCACTGATTAATTGTTTTAACTGTCAGGAAAGACATGACTACATGTTTGGCAGAAGGAAAAGTGTGCACCCAGGGTTCAGAACAGCTTTGGGTGGCTGGTTGACCATTACTGTCTGTGCATTCATCATCCATCATCCATCTATCCCTCCCTCCATCCATCCATGATCCATCCAACTATCCAGCTATGATCTATCCATAATCCATCCATGATCCATCCATGATCCCTCCATCCATCCATCCTTGATCCATCCATTATCCATCTATCCATCCATGGTCATCCATTCATCCACCCACCCACCCACCCACAATATATCCATTTATCCATCCATCCATCCTTGATCCATCCTTGATCCATCCATGATCCATCCATCCATCCATCTATGATCCATGCACCCATCATCTATCCATCCATCCATCTATCCATCCATCCATGGTCCATCCATCCATCCATATCCATCCATCCATCCATCCATGATCCATGCACCCATCATCTATCCATCCATCTATCCATCCATCCATGGTCCATCCATCCATGCATATCCATCCATCCATCCACCCACTCACCCACAATATATCCATTTATCCATCCATCCATCCATCCTTGTTCCATCCATGATCCATCCATCCATTATACATCCACCCTCCATCCATCCATCCATCCATCCATCCATGATCCATGCACCCATCATCTATCCATCCATCCATCCACAATCCATCCATCCATGATCCACCTGTCCATCCATACACCCATCCATCCATCTTCATTCCACCAACAATTAGCACTCAAGCCAACTAAATCAGAGTTTCTCAACTTCCTCCACTTTAAACTGTGTGGACTTCAACACAGTGAATTCTAGTCCTGCTTTAGGCATGAAAGCCATCTGGGAGATTTTGAGCCAATCACCAGGAGAATGTGAGTTCTACTCTCATTTTAGGCATGACAGCTGACTGGGTGTCTTTGGGCCAGTCACCAGGAGATGGGGAGTTCTAGTTCTGCCTTAGACATGAAAACTGGCTGGGTGACCTTGCCTCGGTCAATCTCTCTTAGTCCCAACCATCTCTCAGGTTTGTTGTTGTGGGAAAATAGGAGGAAGAAGGAGTATTAGGTATGTTTGTTGCCGTGAGTTATTTATAAAGTAATAAAAGGAAGATTAAAAAGTATATCTAATAGATGATTGATAGATAGATAGATAGATAGATAGATAGATAGATAGATAGATAGATAGATAGATAGATAGATAGATAGATGGATAAATATAGATGAAATGGATACATAGATGGATAGAATAGACAGACAGATGGTAGATGAGAGAAAGAGGGGATAGATGGATATATAGAAAGATAAGAATGGATAGATAGAATAAACAGAAGAAGATAGATGAGGCAGATAAGTAAATAGATACCATAGATAGATAGATGGATGGATGGAAGGGTGGGTGGGTGGATAGATAGATATAAATAAAAATGGAAAGATGGATGGATAGAATAGAGATGGTAGGAGAGAGAGAGAGAGAGAGAGGATTGTTTACCCTACAGAAGTATTATTTTTTATTTTCCATTTATCTAAACTCTGAAGCAATAAATGTCTGGACAAACTCACTTATCCCTGTCAGTCGGCCAAACATCATAAATAAATTGGGAGCCATACAAGATTTCTTTCTAGGATTTGCAAGGCAACGGGCTCCATTTTGCAACCAGGGCCAAAAAAACCCCCCAAAACCCAACCCCAGAAAGGCAAGGACATCCAAAATATCACCGATTCTATTCTTTAGCCGTTCAGATCACGATCGTGGAGATTATTTTTACTTGCCTATCCTGGCCGTGGGCTCCTCCAAACCTCCGTACATCCCCGCTTTGCTTGTGTGTTAAAGAGGGATTGATTTTTCAATCAAGGCCTGATTTTTACAAGGTTCGGTTTGTTGAACGGTGAGCCAGACGGCGTTCAATCAAGCCGCTCAGCCACATTTTGTCATCCTTGCAAAGCCACCAGGAAAAGGAAAAAAAAAGCTCTATAATAAAATTTCAGCTTTGCCGGTTGGCCTTTTCTTCTTCTTCTTCTTCTTCTTCTTCTTCTTCTTCTTCTTCTTTTTTTTTCATTCCATCCAATATAAACCCAACAGGAATGTAATACATGTTCAGAGTTAGCCAGAGGTGAAGGATTAAGCCTCTGACAAGTAAATGATGTTTCAGTTATATTGCGTTCATTTTCAGCGGCTCCGCTTCTCCCTTTCCCCCATCTAGAGATCGTTTGCGTCGTTAATTTATTTTGAGAGAGGGCGTAAACCCGAATCATCGCCGCCGCTACGAAACAAATCCATTTCGCGCAGATGGAAGAAGGGTGGCAGATCATCATGTCTTTAAACACTGTCTGATGTCATCGCTCTCTCTCTCTCATTTTTTTTTTTAAAAAACACAAATTAAAAAAAAATGATCCGGGAAGTGGGGTTTCTTTTAAACCCCATGTCTAAAATTTTAGACATCCCAATCGTGAATAATTCTGGATTTCCAGAAATCATTCGCAGCTGTGTTTTGGGGTTTTCTAAACTCTTCTGCACCAGAAGCAGAGATGAAAATATTTATTTACTTAGTAAGTTATAGGACTTTGTGTGTATTCTAATCACAACTGAGTTCAAAATCTGTTTTCTGCGGTAATGTTTGAGATGAAGGGGAATTCATTCCCAGTTTTGCCTACCTATAACCAAAATCAGCCTTTTTTCTAGTTCTGTTCTGTTCTGTTCTGTTCTGTTCTGTTCTGTTCTGTTCTGTTCTGTTCTGTTCTGTTCTGTTCTGTTCCGTTCCCATCCATCCCGTCCCATTCTTTCCTATAGCTTCCCATTTTATGCCAAATTCTGGGCAGTTCCCAATCAAGAATTCTGGGCAGCTCCCAATCTTATCACTTTATTAAAACCATAAACATTTTTTAAAAATTCAGATGTAGTTTTGTAAAAAAAATAAATTAAATAAAGCAGCTCGATTTAAAAGTCCCCTTTTTAATCTAATTTTGGCAAAATAATCAAAGTTCATTGACAGGGTTGAATTTATTTCATGATGCCTCCATTAAATTTGCTTTTGACAGATAATCCTCAATTTATGACCACAGTTGAGCCCAAAATTTCCGTTGCTAAGAAAGACAGTTGTTAAGGGGATTTTGCCCTATTTTACTTACTTGCAACAATTGTTCAGTGAACCACTGCAGTAAGTATGTTAGCAGCACCGTTATTAAGCGAATCTGCTTGTCAGAAAGTCGTAAAAATGGAACACGTGACCTGGGACGAAGGAATGGTCATAAATATGAACCAGCTGTCAAGCATCTGAATATTTTCACGTGCCCATTGAGATGTCGCAGTGGTCATAACTCTGAAAAAACGGTCAACAGTCATTTGTTTTCAGTGCCGTTTTAACTGCGTACGGTCACTAAACGAATGGTTGTAAGTCAAGGACTGCTTGCACCCAACGTTGAATCAGAAATATTTTATTGGTTGCATCCAGGCGTTTTTCCTGGAAACGGTCCAGGCTTCTTAGTTTACTGTATTTTCCTGTGTATAAGACTACTTTCTAACACACAAAAATCTTCTCAAAAGTCGGGGGTCGTCTTATACGCTGGGTCTCATTCTCCTGTAACCAGGCAGACCAGCCCATAAGGCTCTGATGAGCCTTAAATGGCTCTGAGGAGGGTCGTCTTATACACCCAGTCGTCTTATACGCCGGAAAATACGGTAGTTTAGTTAAATTTGTATACCGCCCTTCTCCTAGTGGACTCAGGGCAGTGCACAGCCAGGAATAAAAAACACTTCAATACCAAATTTAAAATTTGTAAAAGAATTAAACAATTTTTGGCCCAGAAAATTTAAAAACCCATAAACAATTTAAAATTTAAAACCCATAGACAATTAAAAAGCTAAAAGGGGGCGGGGGGGTTACGCCAGCCCAGCTTGACAAAATAAAAAAGTTTTTAGGGTACGGCGAAAAGCCCGGAGATCAGATATCATGCGGATCTCTGGGGGCAAATCATTCCAGAGGGCTGGTGCTGCCACAGAGAAGGCTCTCCCCCTGGGCATCGCCAGCCGGCATTGCCTGGCTGACGGCACCCTGAGGAGGCCCTCTCTGTGGGAGCGTACTGGCCGGTGGGAGGCTATCCGCGGCAGAAGGCGGTCCCGCAAGTACCCAGGCCCTATGCCATGGATCGCTTTAAAGGTGGTCACCAACACCTTGAAGCGCACCCAGAAGACCACCGGAAGCCAATGCAGCTCACGCAGGAGAGGTGTCACATGGGAGCGCCCCCTTGCTCCCATAATCCCCCGCGCAGCCGCATTCTGTACCAGTTGGAGCCTCCGGGTGCTCCTCAAGGGGAGCCCCATGTAGAGATTCTTAATATGAGCCTTGTGTTTGTCAGTCCTGCTTCTTGGAATTGTTGCATAATTCTCTTGGAATTGCAGCAAGAATTAAGAGGTTCGCTTGGAAAAGAAAAGAAAAAACTTGTTTACATGTAAAAAGCAAAACGTATTCCAGAAATTTAAAAAAAAATATATTGACTTGCCTTAAAATGGGTCAGTTGGCTTGTGAGTCAATATCAACAGCTCATCAGGAGCATCCACTCTCCAGGTTGTTTTTCACCTCTTAGACCCCAAAGCAGTGGTGGGATTCAACCGGTTCGGGTCAGTTTGGGCGAATCGGTATTTAAATTGCTGCCTGGCCCCACCCCTTCCAATTCCACCCCTTCCAGGAGTCGCCACACGCCCCCATTTTGGCTCCCAGGTAAGTGCAGGGAGGCACACTAAGCCAATGGTGGGATTCAAATTTTTTTTACTACCGGTTCTGTGGGTGTGGCTTGGTGGGCATGGCAGGGGAAAGATACTGTAAAATCTCCATTCCCACCCCAATCCAGGGGAAGGTTACTGCAAAATCCCCATTTCCTCCCGATCAGCTGGGACGTGGGAGGCAGAGAATAGATGGGAGCAGGGCCAGTCAGAATGTTTACTACCGGTTCTGTGGGCGTGGCTTTGTGGGCGTGGCATGGCTTTGTGGGCGTGACTTGGTAGGCGTGGCAGAAGAAGGATACTATAAAATCTCCATTCCCACCCCACTCCGAGGGAGGGATACTGCAAAATCTCCATTTCCTCCCGATCAGCTGGGACTCGGGAGGCAGAGAATAGATGGAGGCAGGACCAGTCAGAATTTTTACTACCGGTTCTGTGGGTGTGGCTTTGTGGGCGTGGCATGGCTTTGTGGGCGTGACTTGGTAGACAACTGGGCTTTCTTTGTTTTTCCTTGAAGGCGTTTCACTTCTCATCCAAGAAGCTTCTTCAGTTCTGGCTGAATGGTGGAGGATGGACGGATTTACATATTCTTTGCAGTCATCTGGTTGTTAGTACTCTCTCTGAGAATCACTATCGACAGTTACCATTGTGAACTGTCCACATTCTGGAAAGAGTGGACTCTGGTTTGAAAGGGGGGTAAAAGGAGGGGAGGGACTATGACACCACCTGTCTCCTGTTTACAACACAGTCCTTTCACAGTCCCAAGAAGCTTCTACACCCTACTTCCACTACAGGTTAGTCCTCGACTTACAACAGTTCATTTAGTGACCATTCAAACTTACAACATCACTGAAAAAAGGGACTTAGTAAAGTTTTTCCCACTTACGACCGTTGCAACCGTCCTGGGGTCATATGATCAAAATTCAGATGCTTGGCAACTGGCTCCTATTTACGACGGTTTGCAATGTCCCAGAGAGTCACATGATCCCCTTTTGCAAACTTCTCACAAGCCAAATCAATGCGGGAGCGAGGTTCACTTAACAACCATGTTACTGACTTAACAACTGCAATGATTCACATAGCGACCGTGGCAAGAAAGGTCGTAAAATGGGGAAAAACTGGCTGAAGAAATGTCTCATTAGCAACATAAATTTTGGTCTCAATGGTGGTTCGAAATCAAGGGCTATCGTATTCTGATCACCCTGAGGGCACAGATAAACTCCAAGTGGCTTCAACGATTCTCAGAAAGAGTACTAATGACCAGATGACTGCAAGGAATAGAAATCCTTCCATCCTCCGCCATTCAGGCAGAACTGAAGAAGCTTCTTGGATGAGAAGCGAAACATCTTCAAGGAAAAATAAAGTCCAATTGCTTTTTCGAAAAGCACCCTTGGGACAACTATGACCTGGATGACTGAGAATGTCCATAAACATTCACCTCTTAGAACGCTTTAAATATATCAAATCACAAACTTCCTGCACAAAATGCAAATGTTAGCCTGTCAAAATTGGTCAAGGGGAAACGTTGGGCTTGTTGAACTGGCTTGGATTCCGAAAATTTGGACTCACTGGGAAATCAATACGTGTCAAAACTACCCTGGCTGGATCAAAAATATCATAAACTCAGTGAATTTTAGAGGATTTTTTTCCCCCGGCATCTCTTTTACGAATGCCCCTTTACAGTTCAAGGAAGACATTGGCGATCCGTAGAAAAATCTAAAAAGGAGATTTATTTCTTACGCTCGTCTTTACCATTCATATTTGGGATGTTTCAGGCGGCAGCTGTTCCTGGAAATTGGCGCCAGCTTCAGGGTGAAAACAGCGTTTAATGCATTTATTTAAGCGGTGATGTGGCAGAGTCAGCTCGCTTGTTTGCTGCCACCCCTTAAAAGCTTCGTGTTTGTGGTTTAGCGGTGCTCTTAAATCCAGTTTATTTATGATGATGATGATTAATTAGAACAAGACCCTCAGCTGTTTCATTCCTGTTTGGAAGTCACTCGATAGGCATTTTTACCAAGTAGGCATCCTTCTGAGAACTGCACAAGTTAGCCTCAACTTACAGCCATTAACATTACAACGGCCTTGAACGAAAGTGACGTAAGACTGGTCCTCACACTTATGACCATTGCACTATCTATCCCCAAGGATGTGTGATCAAAATTCAGATGCTTTTGGCAACCGGCATGTAGTGAACATGTATTAAAAACAAGATGTGGAGACTCTAGAAAGTGTGCAGAGAAGAGCAACAAAGATGATTAGGGGTTGTTGTTGTCATGTCTGACGCATCGCATCCCCATGGACAATGTTCCTCCAGGCCTTCCTGTTCTCTACCATCCTCTGGAATCCATTGAAGTTCATGCCGACTGCTTCAGTGACTCCATCCAGCCACCTCCTTCTCTGCCGTCCCCTTCTTCTTTTGCCCTCCATCATTCCCAGCATGAGGCTCTTCTCCAGGGAGTCCTTCCTTCTCATGAGGTGGCCAAAATATTTGAGTTTCCTCTTCAGGATCTGGCCTTCTAAAGAGCAGTCAGGATTGATCTCCTCTAGGACTGACTGGTTGGATCTCCTTGCAGTCCAAGGGACTTGCAGGAGTCTTCTCCAGCATCAGAGTTCAAAGGCCTCCAGTCTTTGCCCTCAGTCTTTCCCAGCATGAGGCTCTTCTCCAGGGAGTCCTTCCTTCTCATTAGGTGGCTAAAGGATTTGAGTTTCCTCTTCAGGATCTGGCCTTCTCAAGAGTAGTCAGGGTTGATCTCCTCTAGGACTGACCGGTTGGATCGCCTTCAGTGGTGGGTTCTAACCGGTTTTACTACCAGTTGTTTTCGTGCACGCACTTTGTGCGCAATCGCCATGCGCATGCCAGTTTTGCTCGCACGCACGCCACACTTGCGCTCCGCGGAAGCGCGTTGGGGATCTGCCCAGCTGAGGTACGGCAATCCACTCTGTCTCACTTATCAGCTGGGATAAAAAAGAAGAAATAAAAGGTAGGAATAACGCAGGAGCGGGTGGGAGGGCCCAGCTCCCGGACAAAGAGAACTGGTTCGGTGACATCATATCGTCACCGCTACCGGTTCGGCCGAACCGGAAGGAACCCACCTCTGATCGCCTTGCAGTGCAAGGGACTCGTAGGAGTCTTCTCCAGCACCAGAGTTCGAAGGCCTCAATTTTTTGGTGCTCAGCCTTTCTTATGGTCCAACTTTCACAGCCAGACATTGCAACTGGGAAAACCGTAGTTTATCCTAACAGAAAAATACAATTGAAAGTAAAGATAGCAGGGAAATGGAGAAGGACAAGGAAAGCAGCCCGCAATTCCTGTCAGGTATGGCCAATCTCTTTTACTGGCCAAACTTGGATAGACTTTAAACCCTCAACACATTTGTGAGTACAGGTAGTCCTCGACGTACGACCACAATTGAGGCCAAAATTTATGCTGTCAAGTGAGACATTTATTAATTGAGTTTTGCCCCATTTCTTGCCCTGGTTGTTAAGTGAATCACTGCAGTCGATAAATTAGTCACACGGTTGTTAAGTGAATCTGGCTTCTCCCATGGACTTTGCTTATTATGTGGGGATTATGTGACCAGCTACGGTCGTAAGTATGAACCAGTGGTCCAACCTCTGAAGTTGGATCACATGATCATGGGGGGGCGGGAATGCTACGAAGGTCGTAAGTGTGGAAAACGGCCGTAAGTCACTTTTCTCAGTTATCGTATAACTTTGAATCGTCATTAAATGAACGATTGTAAATTGAGGACTACCGGTAGATAAACTGACACTTTCCAAGTTATTGTTCCCTGAAAATGGGATCCCATCAGTTTATACCCAAGTGGATTCATTCACCGGCACCAAATTTGAATTAAATTAAAAAAAAATAGGAATTATGAAACAGGCACGAATTTTGCAGGGCTGCCTGCCTGCTTACTCAGAGGCAAGGGCATTTTTGAATGCCCCCCCGCCCCCCCATCTGTACATCCAGGTTCAAATGTGCAAGATTTGATCGTCAATCACTCTGGGCACAGAGCCTCTACAATGGAATTGGAACTCCCTGATTAATTGGTGTAATTTGCATGTTGAAACCCTTTATGAAATGTTTCTTTTCGGGGGGGGGAAGGATTGGAAAAGATTGGTTTTGCATAACGGCCTGACAAAAGAATTTAGGATAAGACGGGAAGGGAGGGGAAGGGAAGGGAAGAGAAGGAATGGGAAAAAGGAAGGAAGGAAGAAGAGGAAGAGGAAAAAGAAGAGAAGGAAGAAATTTCTACTGTCCCTGCCTTCCCATTTTCTCTGTAAATGCAGCTCACCCAAGATCAGAGGTGGGATTCACCTGGTTCGTAACGGTTTCGGGCGAACCGGTAGTGAAGATCTCAGGTGAGCCTGCCTAACCGCCCCGGCTCTATGACGTCCTATTTAGGCACGTTTTCGAAGCCAGGTGCATGCGCAGAAGGAGTGCGAGTGAGCAAACTGCATGCACGGAAGGCACGCGTGGGAACCGGTGGTAAGAATATTGAAAACCCACCACTGTCCAAGATGCCTCCAACAACCTGGCTAGGTAGCCAGCCAATCAGCTGAAGCCAGAATGGGCAGATCCTGATTCCTATCCCATCCCCACCTCCTCCTCCTCCTCTTCCCTCTCCCTCCTCCTCCTGCTTCCTCCTCTTTCCTCCTCCTCCTCCTCTTCCTTCTCCTTCCTCCTCCTCTTCCTGCTTCCTCCTCTTTCCTCCTCCTCCTCCTTCCTCCTCCTCCTGCTTCCTCCTCTTTCGTCCTCCTCCTCCTCTTCCCTCTCCTTCCTCCTCCTCTTCCTGCTTCCTCCTCTTTCGTCCTCCTCCTCCTCTTCCCTCTCCTTCCTCCTCCTCTTCCTGCTTCTTCCTCTTTCCTCCTCCTTCTCCTCCTCTTCCCTCTCCTTCCTCCACCTCCTCCTGCTTCCTCCTCTTTCCTCCTCCTCCCGCCTCCTCCTCCTCCTCTTTATTAAATCCAATTAAAAGCCTCGATTATGTCGGGGAAAATGTCTGCCAATCCTAATCGAATCTAATAAGCCTTAAAATAGCATTCAGCCCAGGGAGAAGCCCAGGGGTTTAATTTGATTCGGAGGCTAATCACATGCTTTGACTGAAGAGATTCCCACCCTGTTTATTTACAGTATTTCTTTTTTTTCCCATCAACATGCCCAAGATTTTCTTCTCCGCTGTTGTTTGGTTTTCCTGAAATCCTAAAGAAAAAAAAAGCACATTTGGAAGAGAACAACTCCTTCTTCTTCCTTGCTTTCCCAGGAATTGGAGAGTACAGCAGTCCTCGACTTACAATAGTTCGTTTAGTGACTCTTCCAAGTTACAACAGCAGGGAAAAAAGTGACGTATGGCTGCTTTTCACACAACCAATGTCTCGCTTAGCAGCAGCAATGCTGGCCTCAATGGTGGTCATAAGTCGAGGACCCCATGGGGATCCAGCAATGGTCGTCAGTGTGAAAAGGACTACCTTTCATAAATCTAATGCTTAGTGCAGTGATGGCTAACCTTTTTGCCAGCGCGTGCCAAAAGCGGGGGGAGTGCAGGGGGTCGCGCATGCGTGTGTCCACACCCATAATTCAATGCGCCCCTCCCCCAATGCATGCACCTGCGGCACCCCCCCGCCCGGCGCTCCCCCTACTTTCAGCACACAATGGCACAATGGTAGGCCCATTTTTTGCCCTCTCAGACTCTCCGCGCGGTCCCTGCACTTACCTGGAATGATGAACGGGCCGTGTGGAGACTCCCGGGAGGAGAGGGGCAGGGTGGGTGTGACCAGCCAGGGTTAGCATTTGGGGCTTCGCCGAACCCCAGCAATCCTCGGCTAGAGGATCGCTTGAACTCTGCCGAACCCCCAGGAGCCAGAGATGGTATTCAGCAGGTTCTGACCAGTTCTGGAGAACCGGTAGTGGAAATTTTGAGTAGTTCGGAGAAACCGGTAAATACCGCCTCTGATTGGCCCCGCCCCCATCTACCCCTTCCGAGTCCCAGCTGATCGGGAAGAAATGGGGATTTTGCAGTAATCTTCCTCTGCCACGCCCACCAAGCCATGCCAAGCCACACCCACAGAACTGGTAGTAAAAAAAAAATTGTATCCCACCACTGCCAGGAGCCCACCCCTGATCGTTTTTATTTAAAAAATTGTACATACAAGCAATGACTCATTGTGCCCTCTCTCGCTTTTCTTCCTGGTCTGGGGCTTCTTTTGTAGCCCCAATTCTGCCAGGCAGAGACAAGTAGGAAAACGAATTAGCCAAAGCGTTGTAATGTCAGCGTTATTTATCCTTTTATAAACTGGCCAGCTCAGCTGCCGAGAGGCTGCCAGCTCCTTTCAGCTTCCAAACCCGCCTTTGATCCGTCTTTCTATACAGCTTCTTGTCGAGTCCCTTTTGCAAAACCACTTCTTTTTCCCCTGCCATCCAATGGTGAAGGATAAGATGCAGAGCAGAGTTGCAGGGGGTCGGAGAAAGGCAGCCAAAAGTCTGCGCTTGTTGTTCAGTTTGTGTTGCGTTTTGGATGGTTATTCGCCAGCCGCTCCCTTCCAGTGGTTCTGGAGAAGGAAATGGGATCTGTTGGATTTATTTTCTGCGATCTAAAAACTCTCGGGCAGGGAAGGGACTGCTTCTGATAGGAGTCCTCGCACTGCAACAAATAATGATTATGTATGATATCTAAGGGAATATTAATGGGATAGAATGGGAGAAGGGAAGGGAGTGAGAGAAGACAGGATGGGATGGGATGGAATAGCAATAGCACTTACAGTATATATTATTTCACAGCTTTCCAGCCCTCTCTAAGTAGTTTACGGAGTCAGCTTCTTGTCCCCAAAAATCTGGCTCCTCATTTTACCCACCTCGGAAGGATGGAAGGCTGAGTCAACCTTGAGCTGGTCAGGATCGAACTTCTGGCAGTGGGCAGAGTCAGCCAGCAACACTGCTTTCTAAGCACTGTACCACCATGGCCCTTCCTTCCTTCCTTCCTTCCTTCCTTCCTTCCTTCCTTCCTTCCTTCCTTCCTTCCTTCCTTCCTTCCTTCCTTCCTTCCTTCCTTCCTTCCTTCTTTCCTTTCCCTTCCTTTCCTTTCTTAGCACTTAGCAATAGCACTTAGACTTATATACCGCTTCACAGTGCTTTTACAGCCCTCTCTAAGCAGTTTACAGAGTCAGCCTCTTGCCCCCGACCATCTGTCTCCTCATTTTACCCATCTCGGAAGGACGGAAAGCTGAGGCCTGGTGAGATTTGAACTGCAAATTGCAGGCAGCCGGCAGTCAGCAGAAGTACTGCACTCTTACCACTGTGCCACCTTGGCTCTAAGAATGGAATGGAATGGAATGGAATATATAGGTAGCGTTTGACTTACAACCATTCTGTCTCTCATCTAACTCTTGCCTATCATCTGATCAGATCTATCCATCATCTTTCTAAGGAGGAGAATACTGTATCTCATGGTTGAAATGAGAGGTCCTTGATGCTCCCTGAGCCTGATTGTTTTCTTGCAGATATGATCAAATTTATGATCCATTACACAGATCTGTCTGTCTGTCTGTCTATCTATCTATCTATCTATCTATCTATCTATCTATCTATCTATCTATCTATCTATCTATCTATCTATCTATCTATCTATCTATCTATCTATCATCTATCTATCATCTATCTATCTATCTCTCTATCTATCTATTTATCATCTATCTATCTATCATCTCTCTATCTGTCTGTCTGTCTATCTATCTATTTATCTATCTATCATCTATCATCTATCTGTCTGTCTGTCTATCTATCTATCTATATCATCTATATCTGTCTGTCTGTCTGTCTGTCTGTCTATCTATCTATCTATCTATCTATCTATCTATCTATCTATCTGTCTATCTATCATCTATTTATCATCTGTCTGTCTGTCTGTCTGTCTGTCTGTCTGTCTGTCTGTCTATCTGTCTATCTGTCTATCTGTCTATCTGTCTATCTGTCTATCTATCTATCTATCTATCTATCTATCTATCTATCTATCTATCTATCTATCTATCTATTGTCTGTCTATCTGTCTGTCTATCTATCTATCATCAATATTTTAGCTTAACTTGGCAAAATAGAAACTTTGGTCACTAATAAGAAATCGAACTGTGGAAAAACCTGGACCAAAACCGAGGCAGATGGAGAACAGAGCAAGGCAGCCCTTTTATAGTGTTTTCTCTGCATTTCTCTGGGTTATTTATTTTTCCTGTCATTCTCAGCTTTGCTGCTCTTTCTGGCGTGGCTGGTCCACCCTCCCAAAAGTGCCAGCTAAGGCTGACGGCTTGTAAACACATGCAGATTTGTGTCTCAGGGTGTGTGGGTGCAAGAATTGCTTCCCTACTCGCGAGGTTGCAGGGGCAACCGCAGAAGGATCAACAAACTTCAACAAAGCGGTTGTGTTTGTCATCAAAGTTCAGTCTCTTTTGAGCTTGGTCTTCGCGTCGGTTCCATAGACAGTGGAATCCTTGATACACTCTGAGTTTGGTTGTTTTGTTGAAGGTGTTTCATGACCCAAACTAGGCAATATTTTCAGTTCAGTTCAGTTGAACACTGATGATGTTACTTAGTTGGGTCATGAAACGTTGGCAAGAAAACAACCAAGCTTGGAGAGTACCGAGGTCCTCCTCCTCCTCCTCCTCCTCCTCCTCCTCCTCCTCCTCCTCCTCCTCCTCCTCTCTTCAATCCCCACTCCCTTCTAGCACTGATGATGTTACCTAGTTGGGTCATGAGACATCTGCAAGAAAATAACCAAGCTCAGAGAGCACCAAGGACCTCACAGTTTCCCTTCTCCTTCCTCTTCCTCTGCTCAAACCCCACCCCGCTCTAGCACTGATGATATTACTCATCTGTCTCATCTTTCCTACTACCTTCTCGTATTAGTATCTTAGCCACCCTGAGTCTTCGGAGAGGGGCGGCATATAAATTGAATTGAATTAAATTAAATTAAATTATGATCTATCATCATGTGGTTTGCATCTGATGGTTTATGATGGTATCTTGTGATTTATGATCTATATCTTAACTTTGTTGTTTGTATGCGCACTGTTTGTATGTGCACTGAGAGCTTATGCGCCGGAGACGAATTCCTTGTGTATCCAATCACACTTGGCCAATAAAGAATATTCCCATTTTTTTTAAATTTGATTTATATGCCGCCCTTCTCCGGAGACTCAGGGCAGCTTACAGTGCATTAAGCAATAGCCTTCATACTTTTGTATATATTTATACAAAGTCAGCTTATTGCCCCCACAAACTGGGTCCTCAATTTACCCACCTTAGAAAGGATGGAAGGCTGAGTCGACCTTGAGCCTGGCTAGGATTGAACTCGCAGAATTACAGGCAGCTGGATGTTAATTGCTGCCTTTAGTAGGAGGCATTAGCCCCCTACGCTACTCAGGCTCCTTGTATGTCTGTAAATGATATAGCTTGTCAATCGAAAGGTCGGCAGTTCAGCGGTTCGAATCCCTAGCGCCGCGTAACTGGGTGAGCTCCTGTGACTTGTCCCAGCTTCTGCTAACCTAGCAGTTTGAAAGCAGGTAAAAAATGCAAGTAGAAAAATAGGGACCCCCTTTGGTGGGAAAGGAACAACGTTCCATGCGCCTTTGGCGTTGAGTCATGCCGGCCACATAACCATAGAGACGTCTTCGGACAGCGCTGGCTCTTCGGCTTTGAAACGGAGATGAGCACCGCCCCCTAGAGTCGGGAACGACTAGCACATCTGCATGAGGGGAACCTTTACCTTTTCCTTTAAATGATATTTCTCCAGGGCTGGCGTGTCTTTTGGGCTGGCACAGTTCTGATTTCAGTAAGAGTAGAGACGTCATGGGCTCCACCCAAGTTGCCTCATGCAAATGTCTCCCTAAATCATCCATTGTCATGCTAAGAGGCAACCATCAGACGTGCAGATGGGGAGGCTGAGAGACAGTTGGCTTAATCTGGACTCCTGTCTGCTTGCAAAGGTCATTTTAAGGTTCTCTTTAGTATGGCTTTTGCCTTGAGGAGTGTTGGGTGCTTGCCAAGAGAGTATTGAAGCTTCGTGACTTTGATCCAAGGAGTGGGACTCGCCTAAACCTTCAGTCAATTGAGGTTCGAAAATCTGCTATCTTCTAATCTCCAAAATTTCCAAAATTTGAGGGGCTGCCACAAAGAAAGACAAGGGGGTGGGGGGTCAACCTATTTTCCAAAGCACTTGAAGGCAAGACACGACAACAAGGGATGGAAACTAATCAAGGAAAGAAGCAACCTTAGAATCGAGGAGAAACTTTCTAAACAGTGAGGACAATTGACCAGCGGAACAGCTTGCCACCGTGCTCCCTCATCCTTTTATTTCTTAAGGGTGTGGATAAGGTTCTAAAATATGGAAATATGTTTTCAATAGCGAGCAAAAAACAAAGAACACAAGGGCATAACCTCAACCCAACACTGAGTGGTTAGAGTGCAGTACTGCAGGCTACTTCTGCTGACTGCCGACTGCCAGCAGTTTGGCAGTTCGAATCTCACCAGGCTCAAGGTTGACTCAGCCTTCCATCCTTCTGAGGTGGATAAAATGAGGACCCAGATTGTTGGGGCCATATAGACTGACTCTGTAAACCCACTTAGAGAGGGCTGGAAAGCACTTGTGCTAGGAAGGGAAGGGAAGGGAAGGGAAGGAGGGAGGGAGGGAGCAAGGAAGGAAGGAAGGAAGGAAGGAAGGAAGGAAGGAAGGAAGGAAGGAAGGAAGGACCATGGTGGTAGAAAGCAGTATTGCAGGCTGACTCTGCCCAGTGCTAGGAGTTCGATCCTGACTGGCTCAAGGTTGACTCAGCCTTCCATCCTTCCAAGATGGGTAAAATGAGGACCCAGATTGTTGGGGCCATATAGGCTGACTCTGTAAACCACTTAGAGAGGGTTGGAAAGCACTTGTGCTAAGAAAGGAAGGGAAGGGAAGAGGAGAGGAGAGGAGAAAAGAAGAGAAGAAGGAAGGAAGGAAGGAAGGAAGGAAGGAAGGAAGGAAGGAAGGAAGGAAGGAAGGAAGGACCATGGTGGTACATTGGTTAGAAAGCAGTATTGCAGGCTGACTCTGCCCAGTGCCAGGAGTTCGATCCTGACCGGCTCAAGGTTGACTCAGCCTCCCATCCTTCCGAGGTGGGTAAAATGAGGACCCAGATTGTTGGGGGAAATAGGCTGAATCTGTAAACCGCTGAGAGAGGACTGTGAAGCACTGTGAAGTGGTATATAAGTGTAAGTGCTATTGCTATTGCTACTGGAGGTTTTAAAGAGGAGACTGGACAGTCTCTTAAACGATATAAAGTCTCCTGCTTGAGCAAGGGGGATGGACTAGAAGGCGTCCCAAGTCCCCTTTCAGCTCCATTCGGATCGATTGAGTCTCTTTAAAACGAGTTAGAGGCAAAAATATCCTGAGGTTAAAAGTTTCTAAACTGTTCACTTGAATGCTGACAACTCAGCTGAAGCCTGGCGGTGATAAATGGAGGCCAAGTTAAATCTGCTGAGGTAAGTAGGACTATTAGTTCCCCGAGTCAGAAAGAATTGTATTTAAAAGCCAAGTTATTTATTGAATTATCCAAAATCTGCACAGAGGCTCTTTTCACAAATGAAACTCCCCGGTTTCATATTATTCAGGAAGAATGGATGGAGGAAACTGAACAAGGAGAGATTCCACCTGGAAATAAGGAGAATATTTCTGACATTGAGAAACTATCAACCGAGTGTTGGAAGAAATGTCTTTCTGGGTTCAGTTCCAAGCGGGGAGAAAGACACTGGAAACATGGAGACGGCTTGGAAAGATGGTTTAATGGTGGACAGGACCACATGGTTTGAGGTCCTGGGTGAAAAAAGTACATGAATGAGAGAGAGAGAGAGAGAGAGAGAGAGAGAGAGAGAGAGAGAGAGAGATTTATACCTCTGTTGGGCTTTGAATTTGAGCTTGTATTCTGATTGGTTGTCGGACTCCCATGGGGCCATGCAGGGGTAAACTTTGTAGGTTGTCTTTTGAGTCCCAAGCTTGGTTGAATCTTGCTGGGTGATGCAATCTCCCCAGGTGCCATGTGGTAAGTTCTGTTGTTAGATGGGTAGAGGGCTAATCCTACTTTTGTTGGATCTTGGGTGAGGGCGTTTGCTTATGAATAGACCTGGCTATCTCTTTCTCTTCCGGTGGTCTTCCGGGTGCGTTTCAAGGTGTTAGTCACCATCTTCAAAGCGCTCCATGGCTTAGGACCGGGATACCTACAGGATCGCTTTCTGCCACCAAATATCTCCCACCCTCCGATACACTCTCACAGAGAGGGCCTCCTCAGGGTGCTGTTGGCCAGAGTCTAATGCCTCCTACTAAAGGCAGCAATTAACATCCAGCTGCCTGTAATTCTGCGAGTTCAATCCTAGCCAGGCTCAAGGTTGACTCAGCCTTCCATCCTTTCTAAGGTGGGTA
Source organism: Coluber constrictor foxii (assembly GCA_038048745.1). Taxonomy (NCBI): domain Eukaryota; kingdom Metazoa; phylum Chordata; class Lepidosauria; order Squamata; family Colubridae; genus Coluber; species Coluber constrictor. The sequence continues at coordinate 69,060 of JAWJVD010000215.1, forward strand.
AATTGAGGACCCAGTTTGTGGGGGCAATAAGCTGACTTTGTATAAAATATATGCAGAAGTATGAAGGCTATTGCTTAATGCATTGTAAGTCGCCCTGAGTCCACAGAACCGGTAGTAACAAATTTTACATTTCACCTCCTGAGGTAATCCTTGATTTACAACCATCCGCTTAGTGACCAAAGTTACGACGACACTGAAAAAAGAGGCTTTTCATTGGTTTTCACACTTACAACCATTGCAACACCTCTGTGGCCACGCGATCAAAATTCAGACGCTTGGCAACTGGCTCATAGTTATGACGGTTGCAGTGCTCCAGGGTCGTGTGGTCCCCTTTTGCAACCTTCTGGGGAGCCAAGTGAATGGGGAGGCAGATTCACTTAACAACCAGATTACCGCGAACTGCATCGATTCACTTAACGGTGGCAAGAAAGGTCATTAAACGAGACAGAACTCACTTAACAACTGCCTTGCTTAGCATACATTGTGGTCATACATTGAGTAGTAGATGCAATCGTATTTATCAGTAATTTTTTTTTTTTTTGCCTCTGTAAGAATAAATTTAGGCCACTTTGAAAAATACTTTTTTTTTTCTAGTTCATTTCTTATCTTTCTTGTTTTCCCAACTTGGATCTTCTCGTTTACTTATTTGCTTATGTTACAATTCTGGTAATTAACCAATTGGCCTGACATTTGCAATCTGTTTGAAATGGAATTAGATGCTAAATTTAATTTAATTCGCCTTTCTTTTTTTTTTTAAAACAAGGTGTAGATCTGGAAAAGATCTAAAGAGGGGCCCCTGGGTGGGGGATGAATACTAGGAATGCAGAGTGCAAATACTGTAATTCCGATTTCTCAATCTCTATCAGAACAGACTGGAATAGAATTATTTTTACCGTCACTTCGAATGTACACTAATTGGCATACATTAAAACGTGAAATTTCATTGCATACAGTTCTTACAGGGTCCCCACCTCCAATTTTACACTACATAAACATGACAAGATGATAGATGATAGATAGATAGATAGATAGATAGATAGATAGATAGATAGATAGATAGATAGATAGATAGATAAAGAGATAGATAGATAGATAGATAGATAGATAGATAGATAGATAGATAGATAGATAGATAGATAGATAGATAGATAGAAACAAAATTATGTATATACCCACATATATTATATGATGCAGAGAAACAACACAGTGTAATTTGGATGTACACATGAAAAACGAATCTTGCGAGTTTACCAGACAGGTGGCATATAGGGAACAAAGCTGCTAGAAATACTCCGAAACCTCCTCTTAGAGGGGAGAAACAGAAACAGACCGTAAAGTGGGTGTGTGGGGTCTCTCACCATGCTTCGAGCTCAAAGCACATAGCGCTGATGAACAGCATCCTGAATAAAGGGAAGCGAGCTTCCTATAATCGTCTCCGCTGTCCTCACCACTCTCTGTAGGGACTTTCTGTCTGAGGCACTGCTACCATCAAACCAAACAGAGATGTGGTTTGTTAAAAAGCTCTCAATCGTGTCTCTATAAAATGTTGATCAGTTGATTCATTTGATTGATGCATAGATATCCTGCCTTTATTATTTTTATAATTAACTCAAGGCAATGAACGTAGCTAATATTCTCTCCTCCCCTATTTTCCCCACAATAACAATTGAGAGAGAGGGAGGGGCTAGCCCAAAGTCACCTAGCTGGTTTTCATACTTAAAGGTCAGACTAGAACTCACAGCTTCCTAGTGATTAGCCCAAAGTCATCCAGGCAGATTTCATGCCTGAGGTGAGGACTAGAACTCACCGTCTCCTGGTGACTGGCTCAAAGTCATCCAGCTGGCTTTCATGCCTGAACTGGAACTAGAACTCACCATCGCCTAGTGATTGGTCCCAAGGCACCCAGCAGACTTTCATGCCAAAGATCGAACTAGAATTTACCATTTCATGGTGATTGGCCCACCCAGCTGGCTTTCATGCCTAAGGCGGGAACTAGAACTCACCCAGGCGGCTTTCGTGCCCGAAGTGGAACTAGAACTCACCATCTCCTAGTGAGTGGTCCAAAGTCACCCAGCTGGCTTTTGTGCTTAAGTAGGAATAGAGTGAAGGAATAGAATAGAATAATAGAGTTGGAAGGGACCTTGGAGGTCTTCTAGTCCAACCCCCTGCTTAGGCAGGAAACCCTACACCACTTCAGACAAATGGTTATCCAACATCATCTTAAAAACTTCCAGTGTTGGAGCCTTCACAACTTCTGGATGCAAATTGGTCCACTGATTTCAAGGACTTATCTGCCTCTTCTTTCTTTCTTTCTTTCTTTCTTTCTTTCTTTCTTTCTTTCTTTCTTTCTTTCTTTCTTTCTTTCTTTCCTTCCTTCCTTCCTTCCTTCCTTCCTTCCTTCCTTCCTTCCTTCCTTCCTTCCTTCCTTCCTTCCTTCCTTCCTTCCTTTCGTCAAGCATGTATTTTATGACAAATACAAGTGTAAACATAATTATAAATACATGAAAAGAATACAAATAAAAGAAAATATTCTAAAATGTTTCAGCCCTTCTGGTCTAAAATGAGTGTTTCTCAACCTTGGACCCTTTGAGAGGTATTGACTTCAACAGTAATACTGGGGCCTGGTGGCTCAGCAGACTAATGCATTGTGATTAAATCCAGCTGTCTGCAATTACTGTAAGTTCGAATCTCCCCAGGCTCAAGGTTGACTCAGCCTTCCATCCTTTCTAAGGGAGGTCAATTGAGGACCCAGATTGTGGGGGCAATAAGCTGACTTTGTATAAATATACAAAAGTATGAAGGCTATTGCTTAACGCATTGTAAGCCGCCCTGAGTCTCCGGAGAAGGGCGGCATATAAATCAAATTTAAAAAAGGAAGGAAGGAAGGAAGAAAGAGGAAGGAAGGAAGAAAGGAAAGAAAGAAAGAAAAAGAAAGAAATGAAAGAAAGAAAGAAAGGAAAAGAAAGAAAGAAAGAAAGAAAGAAAGAAAGAAAGAAAGAAAGAAAGAAAGAAAGATAGAAAGAAAGAACATTCAGCTGCCTGCAATTACTGTAAGTTCGAATCTTCCCAGGCTCCAGGTTGACTCAGCCTTCCATCCTTTCTAAGGTAGGTCAATTGAGGAGCCAGTTTGTGGGGGCAATAAGCTGACTTTGTATAAATATAAAAAAGTATGAAGACTATTGCTTAACGCATTGTAAGCCGCCCTGAGTCTCTGCAGAAGGGCGGCATATAAATCAAATTTTAAAAAAAAACACAAAACAGCATGGCTGTCTGGGGAATTCTGGGAGTCGAAGTCCACATCTTTTAAAGTACCCAACAGTTGAGATGCACTCGACTAGATAGTGGTTCCTGCATATCTCCATCAAGGTAATTTTCCTTACTTACATTGAAAATGTAAACCTAAACAACCTAGGGAAAAAGAGAGGAATTTGTTGGCAGTTTACCTCATAAACAGCCCCTCAGGCCAGGTGGTGAGAAAACCAAGAAAATAATAATAATAATTATTATTAGACTGAGAAGCCCCCAAAACAGCCGAAAAGTAGGCAGAGCCATTCGTTTCCCATGCCAATAAAAATATGTTCAGCAAATGACTCAAACGAATCTAAATTGTAGTTTTACATTCCTTTTTGGCTTCAGAATCATGTAGACTCGGGCTTGGCGGTTTGCAAATCCTGTTTTGTGGCGTTGTTCGGTGCGAACCCCACCCGCTGAGGTTTCCTGAGACCACCACAATGTGGCCACCCATCCTTGGCAGGACGTCAAAAGGCCTGCTTGGTTATTGATGGGACTGACTGATGGCTGCCCGTTTGTGTGTGTGTCTAAGGTATTTTTTGTCATTGGCGTTTTGAGTGGAAAATGCCAGCGTGGTCAATGGCGCAGGCAGATTGTCCGTTGTCTGGCCTGAACATTTCGAAGCCCACCAAGCTGTGACCAGGAGCAGGTGCTGGACAGAAGAGGGGGTGGGACACTCCCTCCCTCCTCAAACCCCCTCGCTTAATTGCCCAATTAGCATCATGCCCCGTTAAAAGGCAAACGAGCGAGAAACAAAGGTTGAGTCCCTGCATGAAAGCTGGGAAATTTCTCTCCAGCTTGGGACCTGTCTGGGTTTTTTTAGCCTCACTGCTCAAAGATGAGCCTCCTTCTGTTCCTTTTGTAGCCCCCTTTCGACAGGGACCCTCCTTGCTACGTCTCTTACGTCTCCCTCTGTCTCTCTCTATCCCTCCCTCCCTCCCCCCTCCCTCCGTCTCTCTCTGTCTCTCTCTCTCTCTCTCTCTCTCTCTCTGTGTCTCTCTCTCTTTCTCTCTCTCTTTCTCTCTCTCTGTCTCTCTCTTTTTCTCTCTGTCTCTCTCTCTCTGTCTCTCTCTCTTTCTCTCTCTCTCTCTGTCTCTCTCTCTGTCTCTCTCTGTCTCTGTCTCTGTCTCTGTCTCTCTCTCTCTCCCTCTGTGTGTGTGTGTGTGTGTGTGTGTGTGTGTGTCTTTTATTTATTTATTTATTTATTTATTTTATTTTATTCAATTTTTATACCGCCCTTCTCCTGCTGGACTCAGGGCGGTGAACAGCCAAGAATAAAAATATACCAAAACAAAGTCTAAAAATTATTAAAAGAATTACACAACTTTGGCTCAAAATTTAAAACATCCCAACCTAAAACCCATTGACACTTTAAAAGCTAGAATAGGTTAAAATAGGTTTAAAAAGGTTAACCTATTTCTCTCTTTCTCTCTCTCTCTCTCTCTGTCTGTCTCTCTGTCTCTGTCTCTCTGTCTCTGTCTCTCTTTCTCTCTGTCTCTTTCTCTCTCTTTCTCCTTGTTTCTCTGTCTCTTCTCTTTTTCTCTGTGTGTGTCTCTCTTTCTCTCTCCTTTTTTTCCTCTGTCCCCTTCTTCCCTCCTCCCTCCCTCCCTCCCCCCCTCTCTGTCTCTCTTTCTCTCTGGGTGTGTCTATCTATTTTCTCTCACTCCATCCCTCCCTCCTTCTCTCTTTCTTTTTTCTCTCTTTCTCTTTCTTTCTCTCTGCTCTCTCTGTATCTCTTTCTCTCTTCCTCCTTCTCTCTCTTCTTCCCTCCCTCCCTGCAGCTCTCTTAACTTTTGTCCACAAATTTTACTATAATTATAACAATTTTGAATGGATGGATTGATGGATGGATAGATAGATAATAGATGGATGGATGGGGTGGACAAACAGATAATAAATAGGTGGATGGATAGATACAGAGAGAAGGAGAGAGAGAGAGATGGATGATAGCTAATGAATGGATGGATGGAGGAATAGAATTTTAGATAGCAGATGATGCTAGAGAATAGATAGATAGATAGATAGATAGATAGATAGATAGATAGATAGATAGATAGATAGATAGATAGATAGATAATGGATGAATAGATAATAAATAATGGATGGATGGATAAATGGGTAGGTGGGTGGGTGGGATAGACAATGGATGGATTGGGTGGATGGATGGCTAGATGGAGAGAGAGAGGTAAGTAGGTAGATGATAGATAGATAGATAGATAGATAGATAGATAGATAGATAGATAGATAGATAGATAGATAGATATAGATAGATAATGGATGAATAGATAATAAATAATGGATGGATGGATAAATGGGTAGGTGAGTGGGGGATAGATAATGGATGGATTGGGTGGATGGATGGCTAGATGGAGAGAGAGAGGTAAGTAGGTAGATGATAGATAGATAGATAGATAGATAGATAGATAGATAGATAGATAGATAGATAGATGATAATGGATGAATAGATAATAAATAATGGATGGATAAATGGGGGGGAGAAGATAATGGATGGATTGGGTGGATGGATGGCTAGATGGAGAGAAAGAGAGAGAGAGTGAGAGAGAGAGAGGTAAGTAGGTAGATGATAGATAGATAGATAGATAGATAGATAGATAGATAATGGATGAATAGATAATAAATAATGGATGGATGGATAAATGGGTAGGTGGGTGGGTGGGATAGACAATGGATGGATTGGGTGGATGGATGGCTAGATGGAGAGAGAGAGAGAGAGAGAGTGAGAGAGAGAGAGGTAAGTAGGTAGACGATATAGATAGATAGATAGATAGATAGATAGATAGATAGATAGATAGATAGATAGATAGATAGATAGATAGATAGATATAGAATGAATTCTGGCTTCCCTTCCCCCTGGTTATAGTAATACCCCTTACCTTTCTCCCCTACCTCCACCCCCAGTTGAAGTGTTTGTGGAAAGAGCCTTTCCCGGCTTTTAATGAGTTGTGCACCTTGCCTGCTGTGAGACCCCAGCTGCACAGCCTCCTTTCCCCAGAGTGTCCCCAGCAAATGAGGGGGGGTGGGCCATTAGCAAGCGCTTAACTAGGCTGCCTCCCCCTCCCAGCCCCCCCTCCCCCAGCTAAATGCAGAAGAGGCGGGGTCGGAGGTCTTGACAGGTATCGATAACTTGGAAGTGACACTTCCCAGCTGCGGCCTGCTGCAGCTGTGCCTTGGAGGGGGAGGTTACCATCCTCCCGGAGCCCCCCGATCTTTCTCTGACAAAGCCCCAAGCTTGAAGAACTTTCCTGTGCAATTGCAACGGTTCATTTAGTGACCGTTCGAAGTTACGGCGACGCTGAAAAAAAACTGACGCGGGCATTTTTCAGACAGCCATTGCAGCGTCCCCGTGTTTCACACCGTCCAATTTCAGTCACTTAGCAACTGACTCATATTTATGACGGTTTCAGTATCCCGGGGGTGGTGGTGGGGGCTGTGTGATCCCCTTTTGCAACCTTCCAACAAGCAAAGTCAACGAGGAAGCCAAATTCACTTAACAACCATGTTACTAATTTAATGACTGCAGTGGTTCGCTTGACAACTGCGGCGAGAAAGGTCGTAAAATGAGGCGATACTCACTTCGGAAATCTTTCACTTAACCACAGAAATTTTGGTCTCAATTTGTGGCCGGAAAATGAGTCCGCAACTGGCACCAGAATTTCCATTGCCAAACAGGGCAGTCATTAAGTGAGTCACATCCGATTTTACGATCTTTTGGGCACGGTTGTTAAGTGAATCACATGGTCGTTAAGCGAATCCAGCTCCCCCCCTAATTGACTTTGCTTGTTGGAAGCTGGCTGAGAAGATTGCAAATAGTGATCGCTTCACAACCGCGTCCAAAAAGGTCATAAAATGGGACAAAACTGGCTGGCTTAGCAACAGAAATTTTGGGCTCAATTGTGGTCATAAATCGAAAATCATAGGTAGTCCTCGACCTACAATGGTTCATTTAGTGACCGTTCAAAGTTACGATGGCTCTGGAAAAAGTGTCATGGCCATTTTTCAGACAACCATTGCAGCATCCGCGTAGTCGTGCGATCCAAATTCAATCTTAGCCAGTGACTCTTACTTATGACGGTTGCCATTTCCCCTTTTGCGGCCTTCTGACAAGCAAAGTCAATGAGGAAGCCAGATTCGCTTAGCAACCGGGTTACTAACTTATCAATTGCAGTGATTCACTTAACGTCTGTGGCTAGAAAAGTCGTAAAACGGGGCAAACTGGCTTCACCAAGGTTTCACTTAACAATCTAAACCTTGGGCTCAATTGTTGTTCTGCCCCAGCTACGGATCCCACAGAACACGGCACACACAAAGTTTGTACAAAACTTAAATTTACTAAAATAACTCAGTCTCTTCCAAAGAAAGGCTGTTAATAAACTTCCTTAACAGCCTACAAGAAATCAGAGATAAAGAAATCACAATCTTACGAAGGTTGGCAGAAAGCCCAGAAGCAATTTGCAGAGAATCCAGATGCGAAGGAGAATGAACTAAGGTTGTTCCCTGCAAATTGCTTCAGTCGGTGTTCCTCCTTAAATAGGCTAAGGGAGTGGCCAATTAGCCCCAAGCCTTACTCTTGAGGCGACTTCCTCCTGAGGAGCCACTCCTGCCTTTGGCAGCTCTGCGCACCCGTGCATCGAGAAGAGGTTCCTCCTCTTCGTCCTCTTCACTTAAGGGAGTTTCTGGAGGTTCTGAAGGCCTTGGCTGAATCCCCGCCTCTGGCATCACCTCTTCTCCAGCCTCCTCATTGTCTGACTCGGCTGCCAGCTGCATCCCACCAGCCTCCTTGCTGTCAGAATCAGCTACAATCCGCATTGGCTGCTGACGGGCCACAACAATTGTGGATGTAACTTGAGGACTTACCTATACCTGTACTTTTTGGGAGACATCTTTGAAATTGACCCGCAGGGATGTTAGAGGAGATCAAACAGCTGGAATTGTCACACATCCAAAGGGTTAATTAAGTTCAGCACTGGGTGACATCAGGAGCAATTGTGGAACTCATCGCTTAAGATAAGTCAAGGTAGTACGAAGGACTTGTTACTACAGCGATAATAGAAGTGCTTGTCCAGATGGCATTTGAATGTCTCCGTAATAACGGTGCAGTCATTTGTGTGATGATGGATGCGCGTTAAGGCTCAGGCAGTGCTTCTCAACCATGGCCGGATCCAGATGTGGGGATTTCCAGTCCCAGGTTCCCCCAGCCAGCCTGGACCTTGATAAGAACATCTGGGAGTTGAAGTCTACACGGTTAGAAATTGTTCAGATTGGGAGAAATGGTCTTAAGAAGTGGAGAAGAGGATAAAAACATCAACAGTGCTGGAAGGGAATGTGGAGAGGAGGAGGAAGAGGAGGAGGAGGAGGAGGAAGAGGAGGAGGGCAGGAGAAGGATTGAAGGGGAAGAAGGAGGAGAAGGACGAAGAAGAGAAGGAGAAGAACTGTGGGTGGTTTCTGAGCTTTGCTTCTTTTCTTGTAAACATTTCATGACCCAACTAGGTAATATTATCAATGCTAGAAAGGTGTGAGGAGCAGGAAGAAAGGAAGGAAGGAGAAAGATTGAAGGGGAAAGAGGAGGAGGGGAAAGAGAAGGAGAACTGTGGGGTCTTTTGTGGATTCTGAGTTTGTTTTGTTTCTTTGCTGATATTTCATTACCAAACTAGATAACGTCATCAGTCTTAGCATTGATGATGTCACCAAGTATGGTAATGAAATGTCTACAAGAAAACAACCAAGCTCAGAGACCACCAAGGACCCCACAACCCTCTATTACTTAAGATCAGCTGACCTGACCCTTTTTCAAACATGTGATACACCTATTTATATTTATGTCTATACATGTACAATGACAATAAAGTTATTGTTATTATTTTCCACCAATCCAAAGCAATGTTGAAGCATGAAACATTAAGTGATGGGATTCAGCCGGTTCGGGATAATTTAGACAAACCGGTAATTAAATTGCTGGCAGGCCACTTCCTTCCCTTCCCAGGAGTCCCCAAATTTTGACTCCCCAGGTAAGTGCAGGGAGGCCTCCTTGGCCCAAAATGGGGTACGGGGAGGGGGGAGGGGTGTCCTCCCCACCCACGGCCCATTTTGGCTCCCAGGGGGTGCGCACCTCCTAGCCACGCCCACCATGGCCACACCCACCCCAGCTGATCGTTAGGGCAGAGAACCGATTGTTAAATTATTTGAATCCCACCACTGATGAAACTTACCGTTTTTTTTGGTGCTCCACCAGATAAAATCATGTGCTCTCCTCTAATAAAAGTTTCACAGCGATGTCCCACCAACCATCCCTTCCGGGACCTTATTTTCCTGCTCGTTGCTTCCTCATATCTTGGACCGAAGTCCTCAAGGGACCCGGAGATCAGATTCCAGATGTTCTACATGGACATGAGAGCTGGTCATTGGGGTCTCTTAAGTGGCATTAAGAGGAAAAGAGGAGGGGGCAGATGAGATGAGCTCTCGTTCAGGGAGACCACCTAACGGGACCCCCGTCCCCAAAGTGCGGCTGAAAAAGCCAGCTGCACATGCTTTGCCTGGATGTGGCATTTTGTACCCTCGGGGGAAACATGTCTGATTATCACAAGGACCATGGAGTTGGCAAGTTCATATTTTATATAATTCATGTCTCAGAGAGGTGGCCAAAGGGGGTTGCATGGAGAGAGCCGAAAATCTGTAATCCACGTTAGATGAAACACACACGGACGCACGTGTCAACTGGAGAAGAGCCCAGCGCACCTTCTGATTTTACAGTGGTGGGATTGAAATAATTTTAACAACTGGTTCTCTGCCGTAATCACCCGGCTGGGTGGCCAGAAGGTGTGACAGGCAGCACTCGGCCTCCTGCACCCTCCTGGGAGCAAAAACAGGCCGTCCCCCTGTGTCCCGTTTTGGGCTTAGTAGGCTCCCATTGAGCTTCTCTGCCCTAATGACCAGCTGGGTAGGCGTGGCTTGGTGGTCATGTGACCGTGTGGGCATGGCCAACTCAACATCACTCACACCGATGGGCGCTTCGTCTTAGCTGTTACAATGTAACAAGGCTTAACCAGAGAGGCAGTTTCTGTAAGCAGGGCAATAAAGATTAGGCTAGAAATAACAGCAGAATGTTTCCTTCCTGCCTTCCTTACAGGATTAGCCCTGTAAAGTGGAAAAAAAAAACAAAATAAGATTTCTTCCAACAACTGAACTGCTTAAAAAGTTAACAACCGGTTCTCCTGAATAGGTGCGAACTGGCTGAATCCCGTCACTGGATATGATGCGTTTGAAGGGTCTCTAAGAGAACTGTTGTAAGTTGAGGCTACAGTTAAATACCTGTACCTGTATTTAATTCAATTCTCTGCCCCAAAGCCGCTCTCTGGATCCGATGGGAGGCAGGAACAGAATTCCACCCAGCTTTTCTCCTTTCCATTGTTTGCTCCCTTTCGCTTAAGAGAGTACGAGCTCCCCCTTCACTTAAGACAGCACGAGTATATTGCAGGCCTGACCTTTTGCAGAAAGACCCCCCCCCCCCGAGCAAGTGTGTATTTGCACAGACCCACTTGTGGTCTGAGTGATATTTAAGAGCAAGGCAGCCTGGCAGCCAAGGGAGTCCCCAAGCTTCAGCTCAGCCCCCAAATCTCTGCTGTTTGCTGGCATTCCTGAATTCCTTTCTACAGGTTGCCGGATTTCCAGCTTTACGGGAGGCGAGAGGCCGGCTGTCCATTTTCTTTGGCTTCGGATAAAATGAGGGAGAAATGAGGACCAAATGTCGTGTAGCTTTAGGATAACTGGAGAGGAGAGTTTGATGGATTGATATCCAATCTTTATTACTGTTATAATTATAATTATTATTATTATAGAGGCATGGTGATGGGGTGGTCAGAATGCAGTACTGCAGGCTACTTCTGCTGACTGCCGGCTGCCTGCAATTTGGCAGTTCAAATCCCACCAGGCTCAAGGTTGACTCAGCTTCCGTCCTTCTGAGGTCGGTAAAATGAGGACCCTGATTGTTGGGGGCAAGAGGCTGACTCTGTAAACCATTTAGAGAGGGCTGTAAAGCAGTGTAAAGTGGTATATAAGTCTAAGGGCTATTGGTAAGTGGGAAAAAATCAGGAAGGACGGAAAGGGAGGGAAGGAGAGGGAGGGAAGGAAGGAAGGAGAGGGAGGGAAGGAAGGAAGGGAAAAGAAAGGAAGGAGTGGGAAGGGAGGAAAGAAGGAAGGAAGGAGAGAGAGCGAAGGAGGGGAAGAAGGATGGAAGGAAGAAAGGAGAGGAAGGGAGGGAAAGAAAGAAGGAAGGAAGGAGAGGGAGGGAAGGAAGGAAGGAAAAAGGAAGGAGAGGGAGCGAAGGAGGGGAAGAAGGAAGGAGAGGGAGGGAGGAAAAGAAAGAAGGAAGGAGAGGGAGGGAAGGAGGGAAAGAAGGAAGGAAAGAAGGAAAGAAGGAGAGGGAGGGAGGGAAGGAAGGAAGGAAAAGAAAGGAAGGAGTGGGATGGAAGGAAGGAAAGAAAGAAGGAAGGAGAGGAAGGGAAGGAAGGAAGGAAAGAAGGAAGGAAGGAGAGGGAGCGAAGGAGGGGAAGAAGGATGGAAGGAAGGAAGGAGAGGAAGGGAGGGAAAGAAAGAAGGAAGGAAGGAGAGGGAGGGAAGGAAGGAAAAAGGAAGGAAGGAAGGAAGGAGAGGGAGCGAAGGAGGAAAAGAAGGATGGAAGGAAGGAAGGAGAGGGAGGGAGGGAAAGAAAGAAGGAAGGAGAGGGAGGGAAGGAAGGAGGGAAAGAAGGAAGGAAAAAAGGAGAGGGAGGGAGGGAAGGGAGGAAGGAAAAAGAAAGGAAGGAGTGGAATGGAATGGAAGGAAGGAAAGAAAGAAGGAAGGAGAGGGAGGGAAGGAAGGAAGGAAGGAAGGAAAGAAAGAAAGAAGGAAGGAAGGAGAAGGAGGGAGGGGAGGAAGGAAGGAAGGAAGGAAGGAAGGAAGGAAGGAAGGAAGAGCCGTGGGGTTGCAGTTGTGAGATTGCAGTATTGCAGGCAAACTCTGCCCACTGCCGACAGTTCAATCCTGACCTGCTCAAGATTGACTCAGCCTTTCCAAGGTCGTTCTGGCAGTTCTGGACTTACCACAGTTCATTTAGTGACCGTTCAAAGTTACCACGTCACTGAAAAAAAGTGACTTAGGACCATTATTCACTGTTATGACCATTGCAGCAACTCCTTGGTCACATGTTCAAAATTCAAATGGTTGGAAACAGACTCCGATTTATGACAGTCTCAGCATTCTGGGGTCACGTGATCCCCTTTTGCGACCTTGCGACCAGCAAAGTCAACGAGGAAGCCAGATTCACTTAATGACCGTCTGACTCATTTACCAGATGCAGTGAGTCACTTAACAACTGCGGCAAGAAAAGTGGGTAAAATGGGACCCAAAACTCCACCAAATGTTTCACTTTAGCAACAGAAATTTGGGGCTCAATTGTGGCCCAAAATTTCAAAGTGAGACAATTTGCTAAGTGAATTTTGCCCCATTTTATGACTTTACTTCCCACAGTCGTTCGGTATATCCCTGCCGTTGCTAACATGGTCCTTAAGTGAATCTGGCTTCGCCCCTTGATTTTGCTTGTCAGGAGGTCGGAAAAGGGGATAAGGTGACCCTGGGACAAGTCATAAATATGAGTCAGCAGCCAAGCATTTGATGTCAACTCGCAAAGCATCCCTGGCCTGCTCTCGAATTGCCATAGGCCAGGGAGGATGGGAAACTGGTGAAACGGCACGGCAGCCAAAGACAGATGCACATTCCATGCTTATCCCTCTCAAGGTTGTATCCCAGGGTTACCCACAGCGGCTGGAGGGGAGTGACTTCTACAACCCGGGAAATTGCTCCGTTGGCGAATGTGATTGATGACACACCCTGGAGGGAGCGGGGAAACAGGGTCATGATTGGGGCATAAATTATGTAGGTTCAGAGCTGATTTCACTTAGGAACATGCCGACATGAAGCTCCTAATAAAAAACTGGATTTCTTTTGAAGGTTGGCTCGAGGCTCGTGATTTAATTAGGGCATCCGTCGGAACCCTGACATTTGATTTTTTTGATCATGTGACCATGGGGGATGCTGCAATGCTCATAAGTGTGAAAGATGCTCCTAAGTCACTCTTTCGCCCAGCGCCGTTGTAAGTGGAGGACTACCTATATTTGTAGGAAAAGGAGACAAAGGAAAAAGATTGGAGAATGAGCTAAATGCAGCCAGGAGCTTTGGAGAAGAAATTTGCAGAAATGTTTCCCCATGGCATCTTTCTAAAAGAGGCAGCTGAGCGAAATATCACATCCTTCTTTTATTATATTGTGATGAATCTTGGTAGGTTGCATTGTTTCGGTGCAGTGATGTTCCTGTGATATGATTAGAGGTTATGAATGTTCTTCTTCGGCCAGTCCTTGACTTACGACCACAATTGGGATCAGAATTTCATTGTGGTTTACATTTTAGTAACTGGTAATCTGTCTGGTTGCTGAGTGGGCGTGGCCATGGTGGGAGTGGCCTCCTTGGCCCATTTTTCACCCTCCCAGAGCCTCCGCGCAGGCCCTGCACTTACATGGCATCCAAAATGGGCCGTGTGGAGACTCCTGGGAGGGGCGGAGTGGGGTAGGTGGGGCGAGCCAGTCCTTACAACTACTGGTTCGCCGAACCAGATGTAAAATTAGTATCCAGTTCGCATGAATTGGCCCGAACTGGTCCTAACCGGCTGAATCCCACCCCTGCCTGTTTAACAACGAATATTCTGGTGCCAGTTATGGTTGTAAGTCAAAGACTATCTGGAGAAGAACATCAGTCATGCCTGATTTTAGATCTTTTTTGCTACGGTTGCTAAACGAATCACTGCAGTTGTTAAGTGAATCGCTGGTTGTTAAGTGAATCCGGCTTCCCTCATTAAGTTTTGCTTGACGGAAGGTCACAATTGTGGTTAAAATGTGGCAGAATTAAGCCTGTGACAAGAGTCTGATGGAACGAACCATAAAACAGACCACAAACTCATGCAGAGAGGCAGTGGGCACACTCTTCTGCAGCTCTGGGATTATAGAAAACTTTAAATTTCTCACACCCACACACAAACATTCGTGCATGTTGTATGATACACATAGACACACAAACACAGTTCGGTCAGTAGTTTCCTCTAAGCAGAAAGCAGACCACAAATTCATACAGAGCTGTGGCAGGCACACTCCTCTGAAGCTTTGGGATTCTAGAAAGCACCAAATTTCATACATCCACACAAAATACACACACACAGAGGGAGGGAGGGAGAGAGAGAGAGAGGGAGGGAGAGGGAGGAAGGAAGGAAGGAAGGAAGGAAGAAAGAGAGAGAGAGAGAGAGAAAAAGAAAGAGAAAGAAAGAAAGAAAGAAAGAAAGAAAGAAAGAAAGAAAGAAAGAAAGAAAGAAAGAAAGAAAGAAAGAAAGAAAGAAAGAAAGAAAGACAGAAAGACAATTTGGTCAATATTGTTCCTGTAGAAAGCTCTAAATTCCATACATCCACACAGAAATACAAATACACAGAGAGAGAGAGAGGGAGGGAGGGAGGGAGAGAGAGAGAGAGAGAGAAAGAAAGGAAGGAAGGAAGGAAGAAAGAAAGAGAGAGAGAGAGATTGAGAGAGAGAGAGAAAGAAAGAAAGAAAAAGAAAGAAAGACAGACAGACAGACAGACAGAAAGAAAGACAGACAGACAGACAGACAGACAGACAGACAATTTGGTCAATATTGTTCCTGTAGAAAGCCCTAAATTTCATACATCTACACACAAATACAAATACACACACAGAAAGAGAGGGAGGCAAGGAGGGAGGGAGGGAGGGAGGGAGAGGGGGGGAGAGAGAGAGAGAGAGAAAGAAAGAAAGAAAAAGAAAGAAAGACAGACAGTCAGAAAGACAGACAGACAGACAGACAGACAGACAGACAATTTGGTCAATATTGTTCCTGTAGAAAGCCCTAAATTTCATACATCTACACACAAATACATAATACACACTCAGTCACTCACTCACTCACAGAAACACAATTTGGTCACTATCGTTCCTCTAACTACAAAGTCGACAACAAACTCAGGCAGAGATGCATCAGGCACACTCCTCTGAAGCTTTGAGTTTATTAAAAAAAAACAAACCCCTAAATTTCACCCCCCCCCACCCCCCCACGCATACACAACCAGACACAACCAACCAACACAATTTGGTCAACGTTGTTCCTCCAACAAAGGCGAGAAACAGTTCCGTCTTCTTTGCCTTTGATTTTGCTTTGTGCTTTAATCATAAATTAAGTACTATATAATGGAGAAGGCAGGCTGGGAGTCCCTGGGCTAAGGGTGGGCTCTCGCCCCGTTGGGGGAAAGAACTAGGCGCTTTGATTTATCCCGTATGTCAAAAGAGATGGAAGACATGTAAGCAGATTGAGAAACGTTGCTTGTGTCCAAATTTTCGGGGTCTCTGAACCCCCCTCCTCCCCCCCCCTCCCCTGCTTTTCACATCTTTATTTAATCTCGTCCACCCGGCCTGTTTTGGGGGGCCTTTGCAAGGCCGGGTCCAGCTGTTGAGAGTGGATTTAAAGCTTCTGTGGGACTTGGCAGCCCAGACTCCATCCATCTGCCTGGCCAAACCGAGGCCTCTTGGCAACACTTCAAAAACAATATGTCCAAGGATAGGCCACGGAGTCCTCTTGGCTGCAACCAGACAAAGCCCCGTGGAAATTCACAGCTTGGCTGTTGGGAGACGGGACGGAAGAGGCTCCTGGAATAAGATTTGCCATGAGACCAGGCAGATCGTCAGAAGCCGACCTGAAAAAAACCCACGTGTTTGGCTCGGAAAAAATGCGGCAAACTTGTTTGAAAGTCAAAGGTTTTGCGAGCAGGGAGAGGCTGGTCCCTAAAGGGAACGTTGATATCAGGATGGGTAGACTTCCTTGGGCAGATTTTATTTATTTACTTATTTCCTATCTTTGCTATTTCTATAAATGTGGAGAACGTAGCTAGTACTCCTTCCTTCTCCTATTTTCCCTCCCTCACAACAACCCTGTGAAGTAGGCTGAGCTGAGGGAAGGTGACTGGCCCACAGTCATCCAGGCAGGAGAGAGAGGATGAGATGGAGGAAGGAAGGAAGAAGAGAAGGAGAAAGATAAAGGAAGGAAGGAAGACATAAGAAAAAGAAAAGAAAGAAGGAAGAGAGAAGAAAGGGAGAAAGGAGAAAGGAAGAGAGCAGAGAAAGAAGAAAGAGAGAAGAACAGAAGAAAGGAAGAATAGAAAGAAAGGAGAAAGGAAGGAATAGATGAAGAAAGAGAGAAAGAAAGGAAGAAGGGAAGGAAGGAAGGAGAGAGAAGGAAGAAAAGAAAGGAAGGAGAAAGGAAAGAAGGAATAGAGAAAGTAAGAGAGGAAGGAAGGAAAGAAAAGAAAAGGAAGAAATGAGGAAGAAAAGAAGGAAGTAAGGAAGGAGAAGAAAAAGGAAGGAAAAGAGTAAAAAGAAGGGAAGGAAAAAGGAGAAGAAGGAAGGAAGGAAAAAGGAGAAAAAGGAAGGAAGGAAGGAAGGGGAAGGGAGAAAGTGGAAGGAAGAAAGAAAGAAAAAAGAAAGGAAAGAAAAAGGAAGGAAGGAAAGAAGAAAGAAAAGAAAGGAAAGAGAAAGTAAGAAATAGAGAAAAAGAGAGAGCGAAAGAAAGAAAGAAAGAAAGAAAGAAAGAAAGAAAGAAAGAAAGAAAGAAAGACAGAAGGAAATAAGGAAAAAAGAAAGAAAGGAAGAGAAAGGAAGAGGGGGAGAGGGGAGGGAGGGAGGGAGGGAGGGAGGATCGGCAGGAGATTTTATAATGCGTGGGTCCCTGCCTTTTTCTGCTTAAAATCTTTGCATCCTGGCTGAGCTCCTTTCCATGCCACCTCCAGACCTCCCTTCACGGGACGTGATTAAATTACAAACCCCATCCACAATCGCTTCTGATAGCCATTAATTAAAGATGGCCAGTTCAATCTACCGGGGAAGTCCAGGCCCCGTGATTTCAATCATCCATCCATTCAGTCCGGTTTCTGCCTCATTAGCAAAATAACAAAACAAGATCAGAACCCCAAATTGCATGCGGCAAACCCCTCCATGGCTTTTGCTGAAATGCGCATTTTTCTTTCTCTGCGGGGATTGAGCCAAAAAAAAAAGGGGTTTTTTTAAAAAAAAAATATCAAGAATTTTGCTAATTTTATCCCCCAACCTTTGCATTCATTTAAGACCCTTTTTCAACCTTGGTCCCTGGAAGTCGTGTGGACTTCAACTCCCAGAATTCCTCAGCCAGCTGGGCTCCATTGCAGTATGTGGGGAATCCGTACAGATAGTCCTCAAAACTTTCCACCGCAAGGGAGCCCCAAATTTCTGTTGCTAAGCGAGACGGTCGTACAATGAGTTTTTGCCCCATTGTACGACCTTTCTCTCCACAGCGGTTAAGTGAATCACTGCAGGGGTTGAGTTAGGGACACCGTTGTTAAGTGAATCGGGCCTCCCCCGTTGACTTTGCCTGTCGGGTGTTCTCCAAAGGAGATCACGTGACCCTGGGACACTGCAACCGTTGTAAATATGAGTCAGTTGCCAAAAGTCTGAATTTTGATCACGTGACCGTGGGGGGGGACGACGCTGCAACGGTCGTTAAGTGTGAAGAATGGCCGTAAGACCAGTGGTGGGATTCAAATAATAACTGGTTCTCTGCCCTAATGAATGGCAGGGTGGGCGTGGCCATGGTGGGTGTGGCCAGGGGTGTGTGACAGGCAGTACTCGGCCTCCTGCACCCCCCTGGGAGGAAAAACAGGGCACGGGGGGGGCACTCCGCCCCTCATGCCCCGTTTTGGGCCTAGTAGGCAGCCTCCTGGGAGCAAAAACGGGCCACAGAGGTGGGGTCGTGCTGCACCCACCCCTCTTGTGCCCCATTTTGGGCGTAGTAGGCCTCCCAGCACTTACCTGGGTGCCAAAATGGGGCACGTAGTGACTCCTGGAAGGGACAGGACGGGGCCAGCAAGTTAACAACCAGTTCACCCAAATTGCCCCGAACCGGCTGAATCCCATCACTGCATAAGTCCCTTTCTTCAGTTCCGTTGAAACTTTGGTGACTAAATGAATGGTTGGAGGAGGGGGGGGGGGAAACACATATAAATCTACGCTTCCACAGATATATTCTGTGCCTTTGCTAGTTTATTTACTGCAGATTCTAGAAACTATCCTAATAAACATCAAAGCAATGACAATAAAAGTCACGCCAGACAGAAATATGCAAACACTCACGGACACATGTGTATATATGCCCTGCTAGAAATTCAGAGGTACTAACCATATTAGCAGCAACATTGAAATTAATTAAAACAAGGTAAGGGGGGGAAGAAAAAACATACCAAAGACTGGATAATTATACCATAAATAGAAGAACTGAGGAGGAAAAAAAAATAAGCAAGGAGATTTATTCGTTAGGGTGGTTTGCTTGACCTGTTTTTAATTTCGGTGACTTATTATTTTTATTTTCTGTTACACATTTAATGGGCTCCCTTGCTTGTTTCTCATTTCTTGATGTGGTCCTAGCTTAAGAGAAGTGTAGAAAAGACGATGCAGTGCATGAGCTTGCATTAATATACACACACACATATATGTATTTAAATTGTGGATATTATTCATCGGCGTTGAAGCCAAACCAGACCGAACCAAAATTCTTCAGGGACATTTTGGCACAGTGACAAGCAAAAGAAAGACCCTTTGCTTGCCCCCTTTAATGAAACAGGGAGCGTACCCCAAGAAGGCGTCTTAAAAGGGAAGTGTGCGCCATTTATTTGCACAACCGCTGGTCCAGTTTATCACACGTAAATCTCCTTGGCGTCTCCCGTTTTCCTCTTTAACGAGAAGCGAGCCATTTCCTAATAACGGCAGAGATTAGACGGGGAGGAACCCCGAAAGCATTAACCTGGAGGAAATGTAACGATAAATTAAAGGTATTAACCAAGGCTGTGCTACAAGCTCAACATTTGTTAAGTAAATTGTACAGTTATTAAGACTCATTTTGCCATCCGAGGATCCGTTCTTGGTAACTGTTGAGCAGGGAAGGGAGGAATCTAATTCAGAGGGGAAGGCAGGGGGAGCATAAGATGACCTGGTCTGTCCTCCGTCAACATCTGGAAGAAGCCAGGATGAGATCACGTGCGTTATGGACCTCGTCACATCTTTCAACATTTGTGTCGTTTGCGTGAGGATGCCACCCCGAGTGCATCTGATGGGAGAGACATGGCTTCTTCCAACGGAAGGGTCCTGCCAATCTAGTTCCAGCCAATATAAGCTGGCTGGAATTATGGTATTGAGTGCATCTGGATGGCTTCAGTTTGGGGGAAGACAGAATGAATAGGATAACAGACCCCTGTGCATTGTTCTTCAGAGCTGAGGAAGCTTCTTGGATGAGAAGCAAAACCTCTTCAAAGAAAAACTAGAAAGTCCAGTTGCCTCTTGAAAAAAAAAAGCACGTTTGGGCCAACCACAACCTGGATGCCTGAGAATCTCCATAGACAGACACATGTCTAGGATTTAGATTTATTAGATTTATATACCGCCCTACTCCCGAAGGACTCAGTCGTCCTTTCGAAGGATGATTACGGTATTAGTCAGTTTACAACATAGAACGTAGCATTGGATTGATTGCTTTCACTAATTTTCTTCTTTGTTCTAGATTGCTTCTCTCCTTGGTTACCGTATTTTCTGGAGTATAAGATGCACCTTTTCCCCCCCCTAAAAGGGGGGGGGGAATTTAGGTGCATCTTATACACCAAATGTAGCCCCGCCCACCCACTGGCCTCCACCCTTTGGCCTCTGCCTCCCAGCAATTTATCTCCTTGCAGCAAAAAGAAACAGCCCCTTTCAGCTTCAGCACAGCCTAATTAGCACAAGTTGATTGTCCATTGGATCAGCCTCCCGACTCTCAGCTGTTTCAGGCTGCAGGGATTGCCATGGCCTATTCCTGCGGGGGGGGGGGGGGCTCTGCTGCTTTGCTGCAAGGAGGTAAATTGCTGGGAGCAGATTTTTTTTTCTTATGCTAATCAAGCTATGCTGAAAATGAAACTGAAAGTAAAGCAGGCTGTTGGCTGTTGGCTGCAACGAGGCAAAATTGCTGGGAGGCAGATTTCTTTTTCTTGTTTTCCTCACCAAAAAAGGTAGGTGCGTCTTATAGTCTGGAGCATTTTATACTCTGAAAAAATACGTTTCCATCCATTGTTTCTTGTCTTGCCTTTTGGTGCTTTGGAAAATAGCCCCTCATCTTTGTAGGAGCCCCTCAAATATTGGAAGACTGCTATCCTGTCTCCCCTGGTCCTTTTTTTCATTCAACTAGACATATCCAATTCCTGCAAGCGTTCTTCGTACGTTTTAGCCTCCAGTCCCCTAATCCTCTTTGTTGCTCTTCTCTGCACTCTTTCTAGAGTCTCAACCAGAGGTAGGTTTCAGCCAGTTCTGACCAGTTCTGGAGAACTGGTAGTGGAAATTTTGAGTAGTTCGGAGAACTGATAGTAAAAATTCTGACTGGCCCCGCCCCCATCTATTCTCTGCCTCCCAAGTCCCAGCTGATCGGGAGGGAATGGGGATTTTGCAGTATCTTTCCCTTGCCATGCCCACCAAGCCACGCCCACCAAGCCATGCCACGCCCACCAAGCCACACCCACAGAACCGGTAGTAAAAATATTTGGATTTCACCACTGAACCACAGCAAGCAAGACTGTAAAATGGAGCAAAACTCACCGATTCACCGTCTTGCTTTACCGCGGGAATTCTGGATTCAATTATAACCGTACATTGAGGATTCCTTCCATTTTCCCTCCCTTCCCCAATGAAAACTGCTGGCTGGGGAATTCTGGGAGTTGAAGTCCATTCGTGTTAAAATTGTTAAGGTTAACAAATACTTCCCTAACATTTCTCTCTAGTCCAGAGCCTTTTTTGTGTATGTGTGTTGTCATCTTCCAAGCCCAGGACAATCTCTTAATGCTGGCCCATTTGCATTGAATTTGTTACTATTGTTCTGTGTTATTCCTCTAATCCCTTGTTTTTCTCTTCCCCTCATCCGGAATCTGAGAGACACGAGCAGTTTATGAGAAGGGGAGGAAAGAGGGAGAGGAGGAGGAATCATACAATTTTTCACTTCAAAGAAAGTGGGTAGTCCATGGAAAACAACAGTTAATAAAGACCAGCTTTTGAGGATTGAATTCGGAGCGGTCGAATGAAAGAAAAGATTTTCTTGTTAGGGATTTTTTGGGGCAGCAATAACATGGAAGGAGTTTGCCACTGTCTTCTAGGATGGCTTTTTAGCTTCATAGCCTAGCATTGGGATCTCCTTGTGGTCTCCCATCTAAACCCCAACAAGTAGCTTTATCTACTTTAGATTACAGGAGATGTTAAAGTTGGCTGAGTATTTCTACTTATTGCAGATGTGAATGTAAATTTCCAGATTTCTGCCATGAGTTACTTGGGAAGTAATGTAGAATAGAAATGAAGGGAGGGAGGGAGAATGGGTGGGAGAGGAAAGGGGGAAAGGAAAGGAAAAGAAGGGGGAAAGAGAAAAAAAAGAGGGGAGGGGAAGGGGAAGGGGAAGGGGAGGAGAAGGGAGGGAGGAGGAAAGGAAGAAGGAAAAAGAGAGGAAGGAAAGGAAACAGGGACAGAAAGGCAAGGGGAAAGAGGAAAGGGAAAGGAAAGGAAAGAATGGAAATGAAGGAAGGAGGGAGGAAGGAGGAAGGGAACAAGGAAAAAGAGGAAGAATGAGAAAAGGGAAGGGAAGGGAAGGGAAAGAAAGGAAAGGAAAGGAAAGGAAAGGAAAGAAGTAAAGGAAAAATGGAGGGAGGGAGGGAGAAAAAGGAAAGAAGGAAGGAGATATATGAGAAGAAGAAAGGAAGGAGATAAATGGATCAAAGGAAGGGAGGAAAAGAAAGGAAGGAAAAGAAAAGGAAGAAAGAAAGGAAAATTCAAGTCTTTGGAAAAGGCTATCTTAATAGTCATTGCTCAATGTGAAATCACCAAAAACATATCTAACCATTTTGTCTGCTTGCTCCGTTTGGCTTGCAGTTTGCTCTATAGATCTGGCCTCCGTGGCTTCTTAACTAAATCAGAGCTTAAAACAAGCTCTGGTTTAGCAGCATGTGGGAACTCATCCATGCCAGAGAGGACGAGTGTTTAGCAGCTGGACTTGTACGAAATCTATCCCTATGCCACCCAGGTGAGATAACACCACTCAGTTTTGGCTTGGCCAATTGCTTCCTCACCCAGTTACCAGGATTAGGGGAGAACGTGGAAGGAGGATCTCCCGCTTGAGATCTCCCAGGTGTGATCTTGGCCACAGAACCACGGAGAAGGGAGATCCACTCACTTTTGAAGAATTGTGTTGCTTAACTAGCAAATCTTCCCACAAGTATGTTTCACCCTGATCTTCCCCATCGGGTTGCCTTCGTCCAGGTGCTGCCATCTTCTGGCGGCTGAGCGGCATTGCTTTGCTTTGCTTTGCAAGGCGGCTGTGAAAGTTTTAGAGCAGGGGTGTCAAACTCGATTTCATTGAGGGCCACATCAGGGTTGTGTTTGACCACTGGGGTGGGGGTGGGGGCTGAGTGGGTGTGGCTGGGGTGGTGGGGGTGGTGCCAGGGTGGGCGTGGCCAACTTGACGTCCCACCGGAAGTTGTCAAATGGACCGTTTTCGACCTCTGGAGGACCTCCGGGGGCGGGGGGCTGATAGGGAAGGCTGTTTTTGCCCTCCCCAGACTCCTAGAGAGGCTCTGGAGGCTGAGAACAGCAAAAAATGGGCCTTTTTAAAGTTGTTAAACTGGCTGTTTTCGGCCTCCGGAGGACTTCCAAAGGGATGGGGAAGGCCGTTTTCACCCTCCTCAGACTCCTAGAGAGGCCCTGGAGCCAGATGAGAAAGAAAAACGGGCCTACACCCCCCCACACCCCCAGGCCCTCCGGAGGCAGGAAACAGCTTGTTTCCCTATTTCTGGTGGGCTCAGAAGATCCAAAAATCAGCTGGCTGGCGCCGTAGCTGAGCTTGCATGCCTACTGATATGGCTACGTGTTCCACCTGTGCCATAGGTTCACCATCATGGTTGTAGGCCATCTAGTCTAACCTCCCACTCAAGCAGGAGACCCTACAGCCCTCTGCCAGCAAAAACGGAGCCTGGGAGGGGCTGCAGGAGGCCGTCGAGCTCTGTTTTCACTGGCAGAGGCACCATTGGCCAGATCTATGCTCCCCACAGGCTGAATCCAGCAACATTCCTGGTTTAGGGCAACATATTACAACCTTGGCGACTGGAAGATGGTTGGTACTTCAACTCCCAGAATCCTCTGGCTGGAGAATCCTGGGAATGGAAGTCCAGTTGCCAAGCTTGAAAATCACTGGTTTAGAAGTTTGGAGCAAGTCTTTTCTCAACTTGAAGAGGGGGTGGACTTCAACCCCCAGAACTCCCCAGCCTGGAGATTCTGAGAATTGGAACTTTACCTATCTTAAAATTGCTGAGGTTGAGAATCTGTGGTTTAGAGTTTAGAACAAACTTACTCAACTTCAGCGACTTGAAGATGGATGGACTTCAACACCCAGAATTCCCCAGCCAGCCATGCTAAGAAGGCTCTAAGGAGGTTCTTGAGTTCCTAACAATGAGGACAATTAACCAGTGAAACAGCTTGCCACTAGAAATCGTGGATGCTCCATCACTGGAGGTTTTTAAGAAGAGACTGGACAAGTGTCAAAATGGGGGCATGCGCCGGGAAGACGATTTTCCGGTTTCCAGTGAGCGCATGAGCACCAGCCACTTGGTTTTCCGGTTTCTGGCCTACATACGTGGACAAAGACCAGCTTGCCAGTGTGCATGTGCAAGCCAGAAATCAGAACATCATCTTCCCGGCGCACACATGTGCAATCGGCAGCTGCTCTGAGTTTTTGGCACTCCCGCATGCATGAAGTCCAGCTAGAACCCGGAAGAGTAACGGGCGACGGCATGCGTGCCTGGAGAGATGGCTCTGCGTGTCACTTCCAGCACATGTGCCATAGGTTCGCCATCATGGGTATAGGTCCGTGATGGCGAACCTATGGCACGGGTGCCACAGGTGGCATGTGGAGCCATATCTGTGGGCACGCGAGCATTGGCCTAGCTGAGCTCCAGCATGCATGTGCGTGCCGGCCAGCTGATTTTCGGGCCTTCCGGTCCCACTGGAAGTCAGGAAACGGGCTGTTTCCAAGCTCCAAAGGGTCTCTGGGGGGGGGGAAGGCTGTTTTTGCCCTCCCCAGGCTCCAAGAAAGCTCTGGAGCCTCGCAAGTGTGAAAAACGGGCCTACCGTGCCCACCGTGCGATTGCATGCCAAAAGCCGGAGGATTGGGGGGTATCACATGCGCAATGAATTATGGGCGTGGGCATGCGCACGCGTGACCCCGCTTTGCTCCCCCTGCTTTTGGCACATGACAGCAAAAAGGTTAGCCATCACTGGTATAGGTTTTCCTGCTCGAGCAGAGGGCTGGACTAGAAGACCTCCAAGGCCCCTTCCAGCTCATTCCATTCCATTCCATTCCATTTTTCTAATCCATTCTTCTATTCCATTCCATTCCTTTCTATTCCATTCCGTTCCGTTCCGTTCTATTCCATTCCATTCCATTATATTCCATTCCATTCCATTCCATTCCATTCTGTTCCATTCCGTTCCGTTCCGTTCCGTTCCATTCCATTCCTTTCTATTCCTTTCTATTCCATTCCATTCCATTATATTCTGTTCCATTCCGTTCCATTCCATTCCATTATATTCTGTTGCGTTCCGTTCCGTTCCGTTCCGTTCCGTTCCATTCCTTTCTATTCCGTTCCGTTCCGTTCCGTTCCATTCCATTCCATTCCATTCCATTCTATTCTTCTAGTCCATTCTTCTATTCCATTCCATTCCATTCCCTTCCTTTCTATTCCGTTCCGTTCCGTTCCATTCCTTTCTATTCCATTCCATTCCATTCTATTCTTCTAGTCCATTCTTCTATTCCATTCCATTCCATTCCATTCCATTCCATTCCATTCCATTCCATTCCTTTCTATTCTATTCTATTCCATTCCATTCCATTCCCTTCCTTTCTATTCCGTTCCGTTCCATTCCTTTCTATTCCATTCCATTCCATTCCATTCCATTCTATTCTTCTAGTCCATTCTTCTATTCCATTCCATTCCATTCCCTTCCTTTCTATTCCGTTCCGTTCCATTCCTTTCTATTCCATTCCATTCCATTCCATTCCATTCTATTCTTCTAGTCCATTCTTCTATTCCATTCCATTCCATTCCATTCCATTCCATTCCATTCCATTCCATTCCATTCTATTCTATTCCATTCCATTCCATTCCATTCCATTCCCTTCCTTTCTATTCCGTTCCGTTCCATTCCTTTCTATTCCATTCCATTCCATTCCATTCTATTCTTCTAGTCCATTCTTCTATTCCATTCCATTCCATTCCATTCCATTCCATTCCATTCCATTCCATTCCATTCCATTCCTTTCTATTCTATTCTATTCCATTCTATTCCATTCCATTCCATTCCATTCCATTCCATTCCATTCCATTCCATTATATTCCATTCCGTTCCGTTCTGTTCCATTCTCCTCTATTGTACCTTCAAACGCTTCCTAAAGAAATGTGGATACGTTGAGGACGACATATCCAGCATACTGCATGAATGTGGCTGCAATTTGCAACAAGATGTGGGTTTGTGTGGAGGGCAAGAACAAACCGTCTCCAACTATGGTCTCTGTGCACAGAATTGAAATCTGGTTACGGTTCTTCTCTCTCTCTCTCTCTCTCTCTCTCTGTGTATGTGTAGAAACAGTGACTTTTGAATCCTGTCGCAGTGCAATTGTGCTCCAAATGTTGCAAACCTGGATTGACAAGCGACCGAACAAATTTAAGGAAGGCCCTTAATTTATTTCTTTCTTTCTTTCTTTCTTTCTTTCTTTCTTTCTTTCTTTCTTTCTTTCTTTCTTTCTTTCTTTCTTTCTTTCTTTCTTCCTTCCTTCCTTCCTTCCTTCCTTCCTTCCTTCCTTCCTTCCTTCCTTCCTTTCTTTCTTTCTGCATTTGCATGCTACGTATGCCTTTTGTCTGGGCTTTATTTTCGTCCTCGGCTGGCCACAAACCAACTCTTCCCTTTCCGAATCTGCAGATGATCCCTTTTGATCCTTTTGCACGGGACAAGGGCTGCCTGCTGTGAATTCTAGTTTGCTTTGAATGGAGGTTTCACACTCCTTTGTTTTCCCCGACGTGAGTCGCCACAGGGAGGAAGATCCACATACAGTCGTGGCCAAAATTGTGGAAACCTTTTGGGAAAAGTGTGCTTTGGAGGTTTGATGGCTAATAACACCACTTTTGGGGGGGAGTTTCAAGATAATCCTATTTCACTGCTGGAATGGCCTGGGAATAGCCCAGACCTTCACCCAATGGAAAATCTATGGAGCCGACTAAAGAAACTGGTTAGTCAGAAGCGACCCAGCAATAAAACCCAGTTAATAGAAGCCATTCTATTTTTTAATTAGATTTATACGCCACCCTTCTCCGAAGACTCAGGGCGGCTTACAATGCATTAAGCAATAGCCTTCATACTTTTGTATATTTATACAAAGTCAGCTTATTGCCCCCACAAACTGGGCCCTCAATTTACCTACCTTAGAAAGGATGGAAGGCTGAGTCAACCCTGAGCCTGGTGAGATTCGAATTTACAGTAATTGCAGACAGCTGGAGTTAATTACAATGCTTTTAGTCTGCTGAGCCATCAGGCCCTTCCTTCCTTCCTTCCTTCCTTCCTTCTTTCCTTCCTTCCTTCCCTCCTTCCTCTCCCTCTCCCTCCCGCCCTGCCTCCTTCCTTCCTTCCTTCCTCCCTTCCTCCCTCCTTTCTTTCCTTCTTTCTTTCTTTCTTTCTTTTTTAAATTTGATTTATATGCCGCCCTTCTCTGGAGACTCAGGGTGGCTTAGAATGCGTTAAGCAATAGCCCTCATACTTTTGTATATTTATACCAAAGTCAGCTTATTGCCCCCACAAACTGGGTCCTCAATTGACCTACCTTAGAAAGGATGGAAGGCTGAGTCAACCTGGAGCCTGGCGAGATTCGAACTGGTGTAATTGCAGACAGCTGGATGTTAATTATGGTGCTTTAGTCTGCAGAGCTAAACCAGGCTCTTGGTTTCACATGATAACAGCTGCAGAACTCAAAGACTTGGTTCACTCCATGGGAAGACGTTGTAAGGCCGTCATTCATGCTAAAGGTTACCCAACTAAGGATTCACTGACATGGGGATCATTTTTGTAGATCTTGTTTTTTCTATGATGACCATTTTGGTATATCTCGGTTTTTCTACGTGTTTCCTTTTCTTCTTTATACTGCCACTGCTATTCTAAATAGCAAATCCTTCATAAAAGTTATTGCATTACATTTTTGATCAAATTATCTTTCTATTGATACATAATTTTATGGTACTGCTCCTAAAAAGAGTGGTGTTATTAGCTGGTTGTAGAAAACACACTTTTCCCAAAAGGTTTCCACAATTTTGGCCCCTCCTGTACAGTGGGATTCTTCCTCTTTAGACGAATTTGACAGGATGAAAGTTGCCTCAAATTCAAAAAGCGGGCATTTATAACCTAGCGTCAAATCTGCAGGCGAAATCAGGGTTTGCGGCGCTCAATACAGGTAGGCCTTGACTTACGACCGTATTAGAACCTGCCTGTGGTAGTTGTAAGTCATAATGGATGTAAAACAAATGACTCACGTGATTGAACTGATTTTATGATCCTTTTTTTTGTGGCACTCATTACGTGAACGCACAGTCAATTAGTCAAACGTATGAAGAACGGTTGCAGGAATTGGGTATGTCTAGTTGAGTGAAAAGAACGACTGGGGGGACATGATAGCAGTATTACAGTATTTGAGGGGCTGCCCCCCCAAAAAAGGGGGTCAGATTATTCTCCAAAGCACCCGAAGGTAGGACAAGAAACAACGGATGGAAACTCATCAAGGAGAGAAGCAACCTGGAATTAAGGAGAAACTTCCTGACAATGAGAACAATTAACCAGTGGAACAGCTTGCCTCTAGAACCGCGATGGCGAATTTATGGCACGCGTGCCACAGGTGGCACACGGAGCCATATTGGTGGGTACGTGAACTCAGCTCCGGCGTGCATGGGTGCACTGGCCGGCTGATTTTCAGGCCTTCTGGGCCCACCGGAAATAGGGAAACAGGCTGTTTCCTGCCTCCAGAGGGCCTGGAGGGGGTGGGAAAGGCCTGTTTTTTGCTCTCCCCAGGCTCCAGAGCCTTTCTAGGAGCTTGGGGAGGGCGAAAACAGCCTTTCTCGCCCTCCCCAGAAGCCAGAAACAGTCCATTTGCTGACTTCCGGTGGGACCAGAAGACCCGTTTTTTTGCTCTCCCCAGGCTTCAGAGCCTCTCTGGGAGCCTGGGGAAGACAAAAATGGCCTCCCGCCCCCTGAGGCCCTCTGAAGGCTGGAAATGGCACATTTACCAACTTCCTGTCCCACTTTCCGGCCTCCAGAGGGCCCCCAGGGTGTGCATAGAATTATGGGTGTGGGCACGCATGCACGCACGTGACCCCCCCAAGCTCCTCCCGCTTTTGGCATGCAATGGCAAAAAATTTAGTCATCACTGCTCTAGAAGCTGTGGGTGCTTCATCATCATTGGAGGTTTTTAGGAAGAGACTGGACAGTCACTTGTACCTGGAATGGTACTATAGGATTTTCTGCTTGAGCAGGGGGCTGGACTAGAAGACCTCCAAGGTCCCTTCCAGTTCTATCCTGATTGATCGATTGAAAATGAATCTTTCAGCACACGAATCTGGGGCTTCTCATAAGATTAAGAGACCGTAAGCTGCGGTGGCTCATGGTCGGATGAGAAATGATACGTCTTCATGAAAAATCAAGGAAGTCCAGTTGCCTTTTTTTAAAAAAGCACCTTCGGGCTAATTTTTGACAGGGCAACGTTTAATCCACCTCGGTAACTTTAAGAGGTGTGGACTTCAACTCCCAGAATTCTGCAAACCGGTCGGAGTCCCTGTGAGTGAGTCACTCTTTTTAGTATTGCGAGTCACCGTGAGTGAGTTGGATGGCCCTGTAAATGTTCTTAACAGGTAGAGAACCAGATGGCAAAGATAGATAGATAGATAGATAGATAGACAGACAGACAGACAGACAGACAGACAGACAGACAGATAGATAGATAGGCAGGTAGGTAGGTGTACACAGATGGTAGGTAGGTAGGTAGGTAGGTAGACAGACAGATAGGCAGGCAGGCAGGTAGGCATAGATAGATGGTAGGTAGGTAGGTAGGTAGGTAGGTAGGTAGATAGATAGAGACAGACAGACAGACAGACAGACAATGATGAATAATTGGATGGATGGCTAGATATATCGAGGATGGATGAATGAATGAATGTATAATGAATGTGTAGATGGATGACAGATAGATAGATAGATAGATAGATAGATAGATAGATAGATAGATAGATAGATAGATAGATAGATAGATAGATAGATAGATCCTGACACTCTCTGCTCCAACACCAAAGCAGAAAAAGAAAGAGGAAGAAGAGGAGGCAGAGGAAGAGGAAGGGGAAGGGGAGGAGGAAGAAGAGAAGTTCACCCCCCCTCCATCTGATCAGGGAGGCTCAGGAAAGCCCAGCGAGCGCGAAGCGCCTGGCATGCCAGCCTCCTATCGGTGTCTCTGATCTGCCTGGCCTGTTGTATTGACGCTAACCTTGGCTTTGTCTCCGTCTGTGACCTTATGTCAGAGCGTCGCTGGGTAGAGTTTCATTGACAGGGTGAGGTCAGCTTCCCCAAGGAGATGGGCTGCTCCAGCCGGCGGAGGACGGAGCTCTTCTCCGCTCTGACTCGGACGCCCCTCCTCCCCACCCCCGCCTCCTCCCTCTCGCCCATGTGGGGTGGGGGTGGGTGGGGGGAGAGGTCTCCGAATGATCAATGGTTTGTCCAACACTGCAGGATGTTGGGAGCCAGTCCTGGTGATTTCTAGCCTGTCATTGATGGAATTGGGGTCTCCTTGCATTTTTCCAAGGAGGGCAACCCTGGGAGGGATGGGCGGCTGGGGAGGGGGACTGGCCCAAAGTCACCCGGGGCGGAGGGGCCTGTTTGAACCTGAGTCTCCACAACAACGCCAAAGTGGCGTTCAACTTTTGGCTTCAAATGAAACCAATAGATCCTTCCTTCCTTCCTTCCTTCCTTCCTTCCTTCCTTCCTTCCTTCCTTCCTTCCTTCCTTCCTTCCTTCCTTCCTTCCGTCCTTCCTTCCTTCCTTCCTTCCTTCCTTCCTTCCCCTCCCTCCCTCCCTCTGTCCCTCCCTCCTCTCAATTTTCCTTCCTTCCTTCCCTCCTTCCTACTCTCCCTTCCTCTTTCCCTCTGTCCCTCCCTTCCTTCCCTCCCTCCCTCCCTCTCCCTCCCTCCCTCCTCTCAGTTTTCCTTCCTTCCCTCCTTCCTTCCCTCCTTCCTTCCTCCCTCCTTCCCTCCCTCCTCCCCCCTCTCAATTTTCCTTCCTTCCCTCCTTCCTACTCTCCCTTCCTTCCTTCCTTTCTTCCTTCCCCCTCCCTCTGTCCCTCCGTCCCTCCCTCCTCTCAATTTTCCTTCCTTCCTTCCCTCCTTCCTACTCTCCCTTCCTCTCTCTCTCCCTCCCTCCCTCCCTTCCTCTCTCTTCCTCCCTCCTCTCAATTTTCCTTCCTTCCCTCCTTCCTACTCTCCCTTCCTCTCTCCCTCCCTCCCTCCCTCCCTCCCTTCCTCTCTCTTCCTCCCTCCTCTCAATTTTCCTTCCTTCCCTCCTTCCTACTCTCCTTTCCTTCCTCCTTCCTTCCTTCCCCCTCCCTCCCTCCTCTCAATTTTCCTTCCTTCCTCCCCACCTCCTGTCTTCCTATCTCTCTCCCTTTTTCCTCCCTCCCTCCCACTCTTCCCTATTCCTCCTGCCTTCTCCTCCCTCCCTCATTTCTTCCCTCCCTCCCTCCCTTTCCCCTCCCTCCCTCCCTTCTTTAAAAATATGGGTTACAGGTAGTCCTCGACTTACAACAGTTCCATCTAGTGCCCGTTCAAAGTTACGATGACACTGAAAAAAGCGACATACGTACGGCCATTGCGCAATCCCCGTGGTCACGTGATCGAAATCTAGACGCTTGCAACTGACTCATATTTATGACAGTCGCAATATCCCTGGCTCACCTCATCCCCTTTTGTGACTCTCGGAAAAAGAAAAATCAAGGGGGAAACCAGAATTACCTAACAACTCTATTATTAACTTAACCTCTGTGCCAAGAAAGGTCGTAAAATGGGGGCAAAATTCACTTAACAAATGTCTCACTTAATAGAAGAGATTTCGAGCTCAATTGAGGCCGTATGTCGAGGACTATCTGTATTTTTATTTGTCTCCAGAAGTGATATTCAGTGGGTTTGGTCCGGTTTGGGTGAATCGGTAGTGGCCACCTACCAATCCTATATTGCTGTGGTTTTGATGCTGTATGCACGCATGGACAGTGTACGCAAGCCAATTGCAGTGTTTTGTGATGCTGTACACATGCGCGGATGGTGTGCGCGCTCACCTTTCTGGTGCCGGGGGAACTGTTTGCTACTTTATGGGAATCCTCCCTCTGTTTGTCTCCCTTCCTTTTTGATGGTTGCTCAGTCTGGAGTGATGCTATTGCGCAATCCTGGTTGGATCCCTCTGGATTGTATCACACACACACACGTGTGTGTGTGTGTCTGTGTGTGTTGCCTCCTGTGTGGCAAAAAACATGACCCACCCCATCTGATCAAGACATCTGCGCTCCGCGTAGCTTCGGCATGAAATGCCTACACAACATCTGTGACTTCAATGCCGCTGAACGGGGGTGGGGGTGGGGGAACGAATCCTTCAGCCCGAAGGAAGACGCCAACTCAGTTGTGTTGCAAGTTCACTTTGTCTTGGTGACCTTCTTCTTTCCCAAAAGTTGGGGGCGATTGCCGGAGAGCTTCTCGGAGGAGCTCCGAAGGCCTCCAGCAGCTCAAGTTCCTTCAGCGTCTCTCAAAGGCCCGATTGTGGTGGTGCGAATCTCGCTCCTTGGACGCTTTCCAGATGTTGAGAATCACCCGCCTGTTCCCCGAAGAAGGGCGGCTTTGCCAGCCCTGGGAGGTCAAAAGCTCAGAGGCTTCGCGGTGACGCCTCCTTGGAGTTCTCAGGAGACCCTCGCCTGGCGCCGATTCTCTGACCCGATGTTGGAGATCATGAAACGCTTCCACCGGGCAGACTTAGGCAGTCAGAAAGTAGAGTAAGAGAGTTGGAAGGGACCTTGGAGGTGTTCTATTCCAACCCCCCCTGGTCAAGGTGGAGACCCTATACCTGTGATGGCGAATCTATGGCACATGTGCCA